>VDFB02000008.1:254046974-254102819 GCA_007258455.2 Sequoia sempervirens
AAGAACTTTCACCTAGATCATATCTCTGCTCATCTTTTCTAGAGTTAGTAGCTTTGAATGAAAATTATATCTTAGGAATGGCATCACCAAACTCACTTAACTCAAAATTACTAAGCTTACTAATCAACATGTCTCTTGTTACATTTGTCACAGTCCGGATCTCCTCAATAGTAGCAACTTTGTGTTTGTATGTAGTAGGCCATGATCTAAGCACTTTAGCAACAATCTCTGATTCTTCCAATGTTCCACTAGAACATATGATATTAAACACAAGTTCATTTACTCTCTGCATAAAAGAAGTGATGTTCTCATCTTCACCCATTTTCAATGTTTCATATTTCCGTTTCAAAATTTGTAGCTTAGAAATCTTCACATCGGCATCACGCTCATACAAAGTTTCCAACTTTTTCCAGATTTCATAAGCAGTCTTCAACTCCATTACATTTTTCATCTCAGAATTAGTCAAAGCACTCAACAATGCTTCCTTAGCCCTGATATTGTAATTGACATCTTTTATCTTAGCAAAAATGGAAGGACCATTCTATGGGATGATATACCTATTCTTTGTAATGTTCCAAAAATATTCACCAATGCATCTTAGATGACACTCTATTCAAGTCTTCCATAGAGAATAATTTGTTACATCAAATCTCGAACTATCCTTCTTATATGTCACCATCTTGGATCACCTCAACCTATTAAACTTCTTCCAAGAACCTGCTCTGATACCAATTCTTGGAAACACAAGGGAAAACAACTGAGAGGAAGGTGAATTAGTTGTCACAAAAATTTAAACTTATTAAACTTATTCTCATATCTGATTAACAACCATGAAAGCATAAATCATCACCACATCAGAAACACACATAACACCAAGATTTTTTACATGGAAAACCTATTAGGGGAAATACCACAATGGAGGCTATTCCACAAGATTATACCCTGTTAAAAGTATAAAATAAGTGTAGATGTGGAATGCACATGAATTTAGGCACATTACTTAGAGTTCATTTCTCAAATAGAACAAGGCTTACTGCCCAAAGGAAGACACACTATCTTATAGAAACATTTGGATTAAATCCAAAAGATTGAACTAAGAAAATAACATCTACTCATACCTTATTACAGTTTTGATTAAGCACATAAACATCTACTCACTCTTCTTCACACTTTAATTCTGCCTTTGAATCATTAGAACATTATTTGCACATAGCACTCACACATTTCACTTTACCATCATGCCTTCAAATGATAAAACAATCTCTCATATATATCTATATCCAAGAATAACATCATCTACATGTCATCCTCAGTGAAATATAAAATGAATACAAGTTGTCGGCCAAAAACATAAATAATTATCAATGAGAATAAACCAATGTTAGCCATAGCATAGTGAGGACCCAAAATAATATCCTCAAACAACAAACATCTTCAATAATTATTCCCCAGAGATAAACAACATGCTACAACACCCTGTCAGCCAAGAACATGAAAAACATGAACACACAAGAGAAAATTACAAATTGTGAGCACAATGATCAATGCAGACCTGCAATAGAGATAGAGAATGATCTAGAAACATGCACGAGCATCATGAATCACTAGAGAAGCATCTGCAACAACTGATCTTAGTATAATCACACTATCCTCTTTCAGGGACACCAACTGAAGCAACAAAACAACTGAAAAAACACAAATACTCATAACTTGATCAAATCTTCATGTGGATCTTTGAAACTTAACATGGATAAACTAGATATACTTAACAAGAAACTCTTTAATCTACAACCTCTGATCATCAACATATTGAGCTAGCCAAAATACTGAACTTCACTGCACCATCGACAACCTGTAGCTTACTTTTTTTCAATTTTCTCAATATCCTCAACATATACAACCTCAAATGATATTAATGCCAATAGTATTGATATCAATGAAAACCATATATCAGCAGCATCCGACATGTGAAACATGGATTCCCCATTGCTATTATTTGCAGACCATTCAAGCCCTTGTGGCCTACATCGTCATTGTTGCCTCCTGAAATGGTATAAACTTAAATTGAAAAAATATGAGCCTCACAACCTTGCCGGTCTACTTTTGCAGGCTTCTACATGTGGGTAGATGGTATCCCATCGCCACCCCTAAAAACCCAAATGATAGAACACTTAACTAAAAAACTTAGATCTTAGAACCCTTCTGGCTCTACTTTTGTGGGCTGCTATGTGCAGGTGGCCCCAATCATACCGTCATTCTTAAACAATCGACCTCTCCTAGCATCCCATATCACAAGGCCCACCAAAGTTAAATCCTTCAAAAACCAAAATCTAAGTCTCCTTATGCAAGTTGATTCTTATAGACTATCATTTTCCCTTCATTTCCATCTTAACACCTCGCATGGACAGTTGGGTCATTGATCCCACTCATACTATAAACTCAACAGTCATCCTCACTATTTGAGCTCACAAACAAAGAAATTTTAAGTCTAAACCCTATGCAGGTGAAAAACTATGGGGGTCCATTTGTAGACCCTCCCACCTCTATTGTCATTTCTAAGTAGCCATGAAACCCCATTGGTTCACTTTGTGAATTCATCCTTGGCCACTTCCCCCAAAGTCTTTAGCATGAAAATGAAAAAGTAAAATGATTTGTGGACCATTCCTTGTGGGCCAACATCTACGGCCCACCATATTGCAACTTCAATTTCCAAGCAAAGGTACTTTCGCTTCCCTTATGTCTACTTTGTGGGGACCACACTCCTCTCTGCCATCCAAATTTGTTTGAAGAAAAGAAGCTAAGCTAATGTGTCCTGTGGACCTGTTAGTGTTGTCTGTCGTATGCTAACTGTCATCTCATCTTCAACATTCCTCAATGGCAGTCACTCGATGGCTTTCCACTAGTCCCTGTTTGCATGCTTCCAAGTGATCAAAATGAATGCATCCAAGCCATACCATCCAAGCCACCTATAGACCCTACATTGCAAGATTCCTCTTGCGGGTTTCCACCTCTTGACTATCATTTCTCAATGACAAAGCTCTAAACAGCCATAAAGCCTCCTTCTTCCATAGTGCTCAGACCCACATGAGCAAAATGACCAATTCAATGCCCCTAGAGACTTCATGGTTGATCTCCTCGTGTACCAAATGTCTTGTTCAAGACCCTAATAGCTAGATCTCCAATGTGAAACTTTGAATGCAAGTGGTCCTTTGCGGGCCACCGTGACCTTGACCCCGTTTCGCTTTTGACTACTCCTGATGGCTACTAGCTTAGGGAAACCTACATCCTTGGACCCACATTCCTATAATTGACTCAAATAAGCCTCAAACGATGAATGTTAATGGCCTTTATGATATTTTAAAGATGAATTATTAGATCTAACCCTTTTTTTGTAGGATTCAAAGAATGTTTCCCTAACTTTTTATGTGAATGTGCTTACTACATCTTTGTTTGTATGATTTATGGAATTTGTTGCGGGACCGTTGGGGAAATCTGTAGAGAAAGAGAAAGGAAAGAAGCCTACCAAAGCACCGAGGGGGAAAGAGGAGAAAGATCAAATGAAGTACCAGTTCCATGGGGTGGAATGCACCTCCAAAGTCACCTCTACTTGGGATTCAGTATCAGACACAAACCTAGGGCATGTGGATATTGATGAATTCAGAAAAAAGGGTCATGATCAACCCTACAACTTAGAATTCCTAAAAAAATCTAAAAGAGTGGCCTAGCCAAGGCATCCAACTTCCCACCTACACTTATAGCTCCAAAACTAGTCATGGTATGTAGATAATTCTACCATAGAGGTGGTAGAAAGATTATAGATCATGATGGTAGTCTTAGCAGATCTCTCTGCCCAATTAATAGGCCAAACAATCCATATCCCTATATTCGACCTCATGGAAGAAACAAAGAAGGTATACTCCAAAAATATGTGGAAAGACGACCCTTTAGGGTGTAAGAAGTTGATCAACCAACATTGGTTGAAGGAAAAGAGAGGTAGTGCTACCAAGGTACCCCAAGAGCTATTCAGGAGTGACTTCTATGAAGAGTATCATGATTTGGTCACCCTATTGAGTAGAGTAATGGGCATCCCCACTTCTTCCTTCTTCAAGGAGTGGATGTTCTATTTCATTTAGGAGATCTTCCATGGGAAAATGAAGTTCCACTAGGCTAAGATCATTATTGACAACATACACAAGTAGCTTATGAAAGTAAAGAAAATATCTTAGTTTTACATGACCTCCTACCTGGTATACCTACTAGAGGAGCCATTCCCATACAAGGGCCTCTTTTTTGCATAGAACCTGAATCCAAGGAGAGGAGAACTCAAGGTATATGATCGCTATCCATAGATATAGTACAAGAATTTCAAGAGGGAATATCAGAGGGTGAATGATGCCTTCATTGGGCATATCATCAAACTCCTTGGAGGAGATTTTGAAAGAAGAGTCTCACATAGTGCCCAGACATTCATCCAGAGATTCGAGTACCTATTGATATAGTTCCTGAAGTTCATGTATATTAGAATAGAGGGTTTCTCTGAAAGACCCTACAAGCTGCCATAGTACCCCAATGACTAGATGATCATATTGGAGGTCTCCAGATAACTACAAAATTCCCATACTCTACTAAGTGATAAACCCCAAGCAACGATCTCATATGCCCTCAATTTTGGGCAAGGAATGTATGTTATCCCCACTACCCAGTGCATAGAGTATTCAAAGAAATAGATAATAGAGTACAATTTGGATCTCTACACAGCTCGACCAAGAATGGACCCCTATGGAAAATTAAAGAAGGTCTGAAGGCAGTATGCTCATCTGCCTCATATTGAATACTACTCGGCCAATTTTCAAGATGATAAGTGGTGCAGGGGCACCGAGCTCATTTTGCTAATGTGGTCAATTTTGGTATTTTGATAGGTTTTCGTGTGTGTGTCTTTTATTGTTCCAATAAGGTCATAATAGACCATATCTAGTGTTATAAGTTATTTAGGACTCATTTTTCTCAAAGTTGAGTCTTATTTTCAAAAGTTGTCATATGCAATGTTCTAAAGTTGTAAAAATGCAAACTTGGAAGACAAATGGTCACTTGAATTTTAAAAGTCAATTTTGTTAGATTTGATAGTTGGTTTCAAGTTTATAAACACTTGAGGAACTCAAAGGAAGGAGGTTGTTGATGATTTTGAGAAAGAAAAGCAATAAAGTTTCCTATTTTCATTAAAATTATGTGTGTTTCTTTGAATATTACTGTAATAGTCTATTGTACTTGGCCGTATAGGAGCATATTGGACCAAAGGCTATTAAAAATTGATGGTGCAATGAAGTAACAATTTTTTTGTTCTATTGTGACTGAATTTCAGAAAGATCCAAGTCTTTTATAGCATTTTTACTGTACACATGTCTGTACAGTTAGATTGAAGGTTTTTGGTTGCTTAAAATGAACTAATGGCCCATTCCACCAACTGTATCTCCTGTGGCTTGGTGGAATGGGTCCAATATAGTATTCTTAGGTGTTTGAATGGTTTTTTAAAGCAAGGGAGCCCATTTTGGGTTTGGGTATGATGCCCTAGTTGTCAAATGTATGTGTTTTGGGTGAAAATTGGTGGTTAAGAGTAGTTAAATGTGCAAAATCCTTGATGTAGAAAACATTGAAGGTTTATTAAGCATAAGTAGACTTATTGGAGCATGTTTGAAGCATTGGAAAGGTATTAAGAAGTTTTGAATGTAGTTTTTCAATAAACCCCCTTTGGAATTGATGAGGCCGCAACCCGAGACATAGAAAATAACCCACAAACAAGAGAATAATTTTATTATTCAGAAAATGGAGCTTCTTACATGCAGAGGATCTCAAATCCCCAAGTTCTACAACACATGCAACTACAGAAAGCTACTGAATAACCCTTTCACAATAGGCGAACTTGTCCCCAAAAAGTTACCCAAAAATTAAAAAACCCGCCCATAAATAGAGCTCCTCATTAGTTTGGAGCCAAAAACACATTCAAATTGAGTTTAGGCAGTTTGGCACCAAAAATTTACAACATGAAGTTCAAATTTCAAAAGATCATTTGCAATGGTATCTTCTAGAAAGTGCGCCAACTTCCCGGGGCCATAATTTTTGATCCAGGACTCTGATTCGTGAACCGTTTGAACCATTGGAAAGGTCTCGAAGTCAAGAACACGCTTGAAATCTAGTATACCAATTTTGGCAAGTTTTGAGGCCTATCCAGGAGCTCTAAGTACCTCAAATCCCACTTAGAAGATTTTTAGGTGCAAATCTGGGAAACTAAAACTGCAATATCTTTCAACCCAAGGGCAGAAAATAAAAACCGTAAATTGAGAATTTCATTATGACGAAAAGGGTATCCAAAAATGTAAAAACATCTAAAAACTGAGAAACTTGAAATTTAACTATTTTTGGATGATGCAAGATTGCCCTTACACCAATGGATGCTCCTGCATCAGACATCCAGGGTAATTTTGAGAAGTGACCCCATCACATCTCAGATGGTTGAGGAAAACCCAACCAATCAACCGCTGCCTTAGATAGCCAAGATGAATCTTCCACAGGCCTTCCTCTCCATTTCACCAGATATTCTTCATACTACCTGTTTCTGGTACTTCCCACACGACTATCCAAGATTTCCTCAATCTCCTCCTTTTCTGAAGTAGGTACTGGAATCCCACACTGTTCCATCATTGGTACTTCCTCTGCGCCACCTTCATGATACTTTTGTCAAATCTGAAATGTTGAACACAGGGGAAATGTTGAATCCATCCGACAACTCTACCTCATATGCATTCCCTGAATCATGCCTCTTCAAAATTTTGCAGGGACCGAACTTCTTCATCTTCAATTTGTTATATGTTCCCACTAGAAACCTTTATTTCCTCAAGTGGACCATCACTTCATCACCAATCTAAAACTCCTTATACCTCCTCTTCTGATCTGCCTTAGCCTTATACTGCATATTCATCTTGTTAATATGTTCTCTTACCTTCTCATGTATATCCTTGATGTATTCTGCAAAATCTTTGGCTTCAGCACTTATTTTCTTCTCTTGGTCCATCTTCCTCAATTCTGGAGCATTCTGGGGCTACCTCCATACAATCTGGAATGGTGATCTACCAGTGCTTCTGTTGATAGAATTGTTGTAAGAAAATTCTGCCTGGGTAAGATCAAGTCCCATCCCTTGGTTTATCTCCTACCAAACATCTCGAGGTTACCCAGAATCTTGTTAAAACCTCTATCTGCCCATCTATTTGTGGATGGTGTGCAGAATAAACTTCAACTCTGTCTTTAGCTTCTTCCACAAGGTCCTCCAAAAAGTACCCCACAAATTTGGTGTCACGATCTGAAACAATACTCTTTGAGACCATGTAGCCTCACCACCTCTTTGAAGAACAAGTCAGCAATGTGACTGCATCATGGGTCTTCTGACATGGAATGAAATGTGCCATCTTTGAAAACCTATCAACCACCACAAAGAATAAATCATTCCCTCATTGTGTCCTTGGCAAACCAAGAACAAAGTCCATACTTATATCCTCCCATGGCCTCTCTGGTACAGGTAAGGGCTGATATAAGCCTATATTCTGACTCATTCCTTTAGCCATCTGACATACTCTACAGCTTTGTACAAACTTCTTCACATCCTGTGACAACTGAGGCCAATAATAATGCTCGCTGATAATGGCAATGGTCTTATCCCGACCAAAATGTCCGCCATTCTCCACTATGCTTCTCCTTTATCAGGTTCTCCCTCATGAACTCCTCGAGATACACAATTGACTTCCTTAAATAACATGCCATCCTGGATTATGAAATCCGGCCACCTTATCCTGTCCACTGTAACAGGTTCCTTGCAAGCTTTCAAAGCCTCTGCAAAATGGATCTTCCACATAGTGTCTTGAGTTCATTGAACCCAACCACTTCAATCTACATCTTTGTCATCAATGTATGCCTCCTACTTAAGGCATCTGCAACCCTATTTGACTTCCCACTCCTATGTTTCAAAACAAAGGTATAACTCTGCAAAAACTCTACCCATTTCATATGCCTCTGATTTAATTTTCCCTGACTATTTAGGTACTGCAAGCGATGATGAGTATATAGAACAAATTCCTTCAGCAACAAATAATGTCTCCATTTCTTTAATGCTTGAACTATTGCATAAAATTCTTGATCATATACATAATACTTTCTCTTGGCATCATTTAACTTTTCACTGAAATAGGCAATGGGCTTACCTTCTTAGCTCAACATCGCTCCAATGGGACAACCACTAGCATTACAATCCACCTGAAACACCTTGTTGAAATCTGGGAGAGCTAGAATAGGTTGCTCTGTCACCTTCTGCTTCAACAGTTCAAATTTTTTTACCGCTCCAATGCTCCACTTCAATTATTTTCTATCCCCTCTCATTGTTTCAGTCAAGGGTCCACAAATACTACTGAAGTTTCTAATGAACTTTCTATAAAAACTAGCCAAACCATGGAAAGATCTCACCTCGGTAGCAGTTCTTGGGGGTAGGCCATTCCATAATAGCCTTCACCTTCTCTGGGTCCATCTTGAGACCTTCTGCAGAGACAACAAACCCCAAGTATACTAACTCCCTCTTCACAAAACTACACTTCTTCAGATTAATCAACAGTTTCTCTTCTCTTAACTTCTCAAAGGCTCTCCGAATAAGCATCAGATGCTCATCCAATGTCTTACTGAAAATCAAAATATCATCTAAATACACAATAACAAAACTTCCCAGAAATTATTTTATTACCTCGTTCTTGAGCTACATGAATGTGCTCGGTGCATTGGTTAGCCCAAAAGGCATGACTAACCGCTCGTACAGGTCCTCTTTGGTCTTGAAGGTAGTCTTCCATTCATCTCCCTCTCGAATGTGGATCTGGTGATATCCACTCTTCAGATAAATCTTTGTGAAGTACTGAGCTCCACTCAAATAGTCCATCAGGTCATCCATCCTTGGCAGGGGAAATCTGTACTTGATTGTTATCTTGTTTATGGCTCAAGAATCTATACACATCCTCCACTCCCCATCCTTCTTTGGTGCTAGTACTACAGGTACTGCACATGGACTCAAAATCTCCTATATCAAACCCTTTCTCAACAACTCTTGAACTTGTTTGTTCAACTCATTTTCTACTTGAGTCATTCTATGAGCTTCCTTATTTGGCAAACTAGCTCCAGGAATCAAGTCAATCTGATGACTAATCTTCCTTATTGGTGGTAAACCCGCAGGTACATTATCAAAAACAATATCCTGAATCTCATCCAACATCCCAAAAACTTCTTCTGGAACCTTCTCACTATCCTCCTTACTCACTCTAGGAATCAATGCATAACACACATGCTCATATTTCATACCTTCTAAAAAATTTCTTCCATCTACATAACAAATTCTAGCACTACTACATACCTTTTTTTTAGTCTCCTTTAGGGGTTTCAACTTGTGATGAACCCCATCCTTTGTCAAGGAATAAGTGTTTGCATGGCCATCATGTATAGCTCGCCTATCAAACTGCCATGGCCTCCCCAACAACATGTGACATGCATCCATGGTGATGATATACCTCATCATGGTAGCTCCCGATCTTGAACTTTACTAGGCCTTGCTCATTGACCAAAACTTTGTGGTCTTTCTGCAACTAGGCAATCCAATACGGATGCAGGTGCCTTTCCCTCTTTAGCTTCAACTTTGTGACCATCTCCTCTGATACCAGATTATCAGTGCTCCCACTGTCAATAATGACATCACAACATTTCCCTTCACACTTGCACCTTATGCGAAATAGATTCTTCCTCTATTCTGGTTCCTTTTCTTCAGTCACTAGGGATCTCCTAATCACTAGGGTTTCTCCCCTTTCAGCATCATCTGAATGTTTAGATTGGGCCTCCTCATCTGCATGTGCAACTCTTCCATGACCTTCTGGCCTTTTTTCCACCCTTTCTTGGTGTTGTGGACATTCATAGGCTCGATGCCCTTCTTCACTACACTGGAAACATGTTCCTCTCAAACCACCTCTTCCAGATCCTTGTCCATATCTCCCTCATCCTCTACCTCTTTGATCATCACTGTTTTGATCACGAGGGCAGTAGAAGTTTTCATTTCTTTGGCTTCGGCTGGTACCCACATCTTCACTTTTCTTTTCATCATCATTTCGGCTTCCTGAAGGTCTTCCATTGCCCCTTCCACTTTGACCTCCTCATCCTTTTTGCTTGCCATCAAATCTTTTGTTCAGCTTTTCTTCCACCTTCAGAGAAAACTGATACACATCCTCAATGGTGGTTATTCTGACTAGGCTTACCTCCTCCTGAATGCTCGGTCATAACCCATTAAGATATCGGGCTACATTCTCCATATTGGCCTCAGTGTGACCCATTCTAATGATTATCTTATGAAAATATTCAGTATATTCTTTCACATATCTTCTTCATTGCTTCAACCCTTGCAATTTCTTCAACAGGTATAACTCGTAGTCCACTGGTATGAACTACTTCTCCAGTTTCTCTACCATGCGATCCCATCTGGTGATCTTTACTTTTCCTCTTCGATTTCTTTCCAACTAGACCTCTTTCCACCAAATACTGGCATGGCCCTTGAGCTTCATTTTTTCAAACTTAACCTGATCGGGGTCCTCTATTTCCTCATACTCAAAATATTCTTCTAGCTTGTTAATCCAATCGATCAACTCTTCTGGGTTCAGACTTCTGGAATAACTGGGGACTTCTACTCTAGGTCTTTTCCCAATCTTCAAAATGGCCCTTATTAGCCGTATTTGGTCTGGATCAATTGCTTCTTCTTCCTCTTCTACATCTGAACCTTCTTCTTCTCCTTCATCCTCACTTTCCTCCCTCAAGTTTAACCCTCTTCTCAACTGCTCTTGTAATGCATCAACCTGTCTCTGGAGGGCTACTAGTGCGTCTCTTCCACCAGCATCTCTACCACCTCGACCACCTCTAGCACAACCATGCCTACCATGCATCACTCTTGGAGGCATCTTTCTTGACCTCGACCCACAACCATGGTCCTGGTGTGAACTGCCTCACGATCGGCGATCTATCCACATGCTCAAGAAAAACCCACTATGACACCACTTGATGAGGGCACAACCCGAGACACAGAAAATAACCCACAAACAAGAGCATAATTTTATTATTCAGAAAATGGAGCTTCTTACATGCAGAGGATCTCAAATCCCCAAGTTCTACAACACATGCAACTATAGAAAGCTATTGAATAACCCTTTCACAATAGGCGAACTTGTCCCCAAAAAGTTATCCAAAAATTAGAAAACCTGCCCATAAATAGAGCTCCTCATTAGTTTGGAGCCAAAACAACATTCAAATTGAATTTAGGTGGTTTGGTGCCAAAAATTTACAACATGAAGTTCAAATTTCAAAAGAGCATTTGCAATGGTATCTTCTAGAAAGTGCGCCAACTTCCTGGGGCCATAACTTTTGATCCAGGACTCGATTCATGAACCGTTTGAATCGTTGGAAAGGTCTCAAAGTCAAGAACACGCTCAAAATTTTCTATGCCAATTTTAGCAAGTTTTGGGGCTGACCTGGGAGCTCTAAGTGCCTCAAATCCCACTCAGAAGATTTTCAGGTGCAAATTTGGGAAACTAAAACTACAATATCTTTCAACCCAGGGATAGAAAATAAAAACCATAAATTGAGTATTTCATTATGATGAAAAGGGTATCCAAAAATGTAAAAACATATAAAATTTGAGAAACTTAAAATTTAACTATTTTTGGGTGATGCAAGATTGCCCTTACACCACTGGATGCTCCTGCATCAGAAATGGCTTAAAATGAGGGATTTAAGGTTTGTGGACTTAGAGGGCATTAATCTGGTTGAAAATTATGGATTTTGAAGTTTCATAGGTTGGGGAAAGACTATCCATATGAATTTTGGAAAGGAAGAAACTTTAAAGTGGAGTTTCTTTGTAAAAGTGGGTTAATTGGAGCCATGTTCAATGTACAAGTCTATTTTAAGAGGTGTTGTTCCAAAATAGGGGTATGGGGTTTTGAGATATGTTGAAGAGTGTCCTAATGAGTTCCTAAAATGATATTTGGTTTGTGGATTTGAGGAGTATTCAGGAAGGTATGATCCATTTTCTCTGTGTGGAGACCTACAAGGAAACTATGAAGGGATTGTGGAAACCCATTGAGTTAGGGTTTTGAATATTGAAAAAAAATTCAATTGAGTTTGTTTGGGTAAGTCCTCCCTGCTCTGTATCAATTGGTATCAAAGCATAGGTCTAATCTTTTGAATGGAAAGAAGATGTGAAGAAAAGTGGACAAGATGCCTCCTAAGGGTAACAATGTGGCTAGGAAGATGCAAGAAATGGAAGAGAAGACTGAGAGAGAGATTAGGAAGTTGAAGGAACTACAAAATAGATTGGTAGCTAGGCTGGAAAGTGTTGAAACAAGTCAAAAGAGAGGTGTGGTTGTAAGTGATGAAAGTGACTCTGAAGAGGAATATGATGAAGAGTATGAAGATGTGGAAGAAGAATTGGATCTTGAAGAGAAAAATATGGAAAGGCTACTGAAGGTAGTTAAAGGAGAGAAACATAAGGTAAAAATTGATTTTCCTATGTATGGGGGTAACCTTAATGATGAATAATTGATAGATTGGATTACAACATTCGATATCTACTTTGAATGTGAGGATGTACCTAATGATAAAAAGGTGAAGATAGAAAAAACCACATTGGAGGGGCACACACTACTATGGTGGGATTATGAACAAGTTGAGAGGGAAAGGAAAGGTAAGTCCAAAATTGCTTCTTGGGATAGAATGGTGGCCAAATTGAAAGGTAAACTCCTACCAAGTGATTATGTAAATAAAATGTCTAAAAAGCTTCAAGATTTGAAACAAAGGGAAATGAATGTCAAAACTTATACTAATGAGTTTTATAAGTTGAGCATAAGGAAAGGTCACGTGGATGATGATGTAGAAAAGGTAGCTAAATATCTTAGTGGGCTAAGGTTTAACATTCAAGATGAGTTGAGTTTGCACAATCCAAGGACAATTGAAGAGTTCTGCCAAATGGAAATAAGGGTTGAAGAGAAACTCAAAAGAAAATAAGAAAAACAAGTAAGAGGAAGAGATACTTCTTCCACTCTAAGGCTCAGTCACAAGAAAGTCAAGAAAACTCAAGCAAGGTGCAAGAACAAGCTGCTGATCATAGAGGTGGAAGATTAGGCTTTAGGGGTCGATTTTGTGGAAAAGGTAGATGTTCTAATACATTTATAGGAAGATGCTATCAATGTAACAAATTTGGACATCAAGCATGGTAGTGTAATGAATGAAAAGCATTTAGTTCTCATGGAGGTGAAAGAAGGAATTAGTTGATGCAAGAGGATGATTGTGAAAGTGTGAATTCTCCTAATCAACTTGTTGATCCAAAATTTTGGGAAACTTTGATGGTGAGAAGAACAATCCTCAAAGCATCCAAGGAGAAGGAGATGACAGAAAGAATATCATTGTTGAAGAATGCCTACAAATGCAAAGGAAAGGTATGTAAGATAGTGATAGATTTTGGTTCTACTGATAACATGGTGTCAACTGAGATGGTAGATAAACTGAAGTTAGAAAGAATACCTCATGAAACAACATATAAAGTATCTTGGGTGAATGATAATCAGTCAATTTTGGTGAATGAACAAGCATTAGTTGAGTTTAGTATCGGTGGCTATAAAGATAGGGTTCTTTGTGATATTTTACCAATGGATTGTTGCCATTTACTACTTGGAAGGCCATGGAAATTTAATAGGCACTCACTTTATGATGGAAGGAATAAAACATACCAGATTGAAAAGGATGATATCACTTTCACATTAACACCATTGTAAGAGGATGATAAAGAAAAGGGTAAGACAACAAAATTTGTCATGTTTAGCAAGAAATAGTTTGTGAAAAGAGAGGAAGACAAAAGTGAAGAATATGTGGCCACTTCAAGGATTGAGGATTTGAAGAGTGATGCAATGTTGAAGAAAAGAGTTGATAAGTTGGTGATAGAGAAGGTCAAGGATGAATTGTTTGATGGAGCACAAAATTTCTTAAAAGGGCATGGTAACATCATGGTGGGGACAATACTTTGTTCTATGGTTTCAAAAGAGGTCGGTGGGTAGTTAAATACTGTTAAGTAAGAGGTTTCTAAGTTTGGTAAGATAGAGATTACTAAGGCAGTCAATTTGATGACAAAGATACAAGGAAAGAATGAAGTGAGAAAAGGTGTTTGGAAAAGACAAAGGGGTAAGTTTGGGTATTCAATAAGAGGAAAGAGTGGATAGTGAAAGATAAAGATGGTAAAGGTATGTTGGAAAATATTCAAGCAAGTTCAACATTATTTCCAAGTGACAGGATAGTTTGACAACAACCATTTAATGGAGGACATCAATTAAAGGGAAGAAGCAAAGAAAGTTTTTTAGTACTTGATTTTGTTGAAAGTAATTCCAAATGAAAGAGTTTTTAGAGGTCAGAGACATGGAGTATTCAAAGGTGGACAAGCTGAAACACAATTTCCAAGGGACTTGGAAACTTTTTCAGGTCGATTGTATGGTGTAGGGGCACCAAGCTCATTTTGATAATGTGATTAATTTTGGTATTTTGATATGTTTTAGGGTGTGTGAGTATTTTCGTGTGCCAATAAGGTCATAATAGACCATCTCTAGTGTTATAAGTTATTTAGGAGTCATTTTTCTCAAGGTTGAATGTTCTTTTCAAAAGTTGTCATATGCAATGTTATAAAGTTGCAAAAATGGAAACTTGGAAGACAAACGATCACTTGAAGATAAAAAATTTAGTTTTGTTAGTTTTTATAGTTGGTTTCAAGTTTATAAATACTTGAGAAACTCGAAGGAGGTTTTTGATGATTTTGAGAAAGAAAAGAAATAAAGTTCCTTGCTTTCATTAAAAAAAATTGTGTTTCTTTGAATATTACTGTAACAATTTGTTGTACTTGGCTGTACAAGAGCATATTGGACCAAAGGATATTAAAAGTTGATGGTGGTGTGAATTAGAAATTCTTTAGTTCTATTGTGAATGAATTTCATAAAGATCCAAGTCTTTTATAGCATTTTTATAGTAGGGAGGCTTTTACAGTTAGATTGAAGGTTTTTGGTTGCTTAAAATGAACTAATGGCCCATCCCACTGATTTTATCTCCTATGGCTATGTGGAATGGGTCCAATATAGTAGGGTTAGGTGTTTGAATGTTTTTTGAGAGTAGGGGAGGCCATTTGGGGTTTTGGGTATGATGACATAGTTGTCAAATGTATGTGTTTGGAGTGAAAATTGGTGGTTAAGAGTAGGTAAATGTGGAAAATCCTTGAGGTGGAAAAATTTGAAATTTGATTAAGCATAGGTAGACTTAGTGGAGCATGTTTGAGGCATTAGAAAGGTATGAAGAAGTTGGGAATGTATATTTTTAATAAACCCCCTTTGGAATGGCTTAAAATGAGGGTTTTAAGGTTTGTGGACTTAGAAGGCATTAATCTGGTTGAAAATTGTAGATTTTGAAGTTTTGTAGGATGGGTAAAGATTGTCCATAGGAATTTTGGATAGGTAGAAACTTTAAAGTGGAGTTTCTTTGTAAAAGTGGGCTAATTAGAGCCATGTTCAATGTAAAAGTCTAGTTTAAGAGGTGTTGTTCCAAAATAAGGGTATGAGGTTTTGAGATATGCTAAAGAGTGTCCTAATGGGTTCCTGAAATGCTATTTGGGTTGTGGGTTTGAGGAGTATTCAGGAGGGTATGCTCCATTTTTAGTGTTTGGAAACCTACAAGGAAACTATGAAGGGATTGTGGAAACCCATTGAGTTAGGGTTTTGAATATTGAAAAATTATTTAATTGAGTTTTAATTGAGTTTTTTTGGCTAAGTCCTCCCTACTCTACATGAATAAGGAAGTGTGAATGAGGCACTATATGGGGATGACAACCCAATTTGTTCGGTCAATAAACTTGTTTTTAGTGCCCGATCAAATTATGGAAGAGGACACCATTCTTGATGAGAGATTCAATGTTGTGGCAAACCTACCACTACTAGTAATAGATTGGGATGAAGAATAGGTTAATAACCTCAATATAGTAACATGACTAGTTGAAAATAGAACAATCCAATGGGTAGATGTTCAAACTGTAAGGGGTCGTGTTGACATATGGTGAGCTCGAGGATGAGCTCCTAATTTAAACTAATAATGGACCAGCTACTACCCCAGCATAAGAAGCACCTAAATACCCTACTATGACAAGATCAAGGAAAAGGAAGGATATGTGTAAATGCCAACCCAAACACAAGGTATATATGTGGAAGACTACGAAGGGAGAATCCTTAAAGAAGGTGAAGAAATCAAGAGGATTCAATGAAATGTAAACCATTGAAGAGGATCCACAATGTGAAGGAAAAGAAAAGTTCGGGTGACCATAATCACCACCTACCACCTTTGCTCCTGCCATTACCACTATCATTTCCACTCCACCTCCTGCCTCTCAAGCACTGCCTGTTTCCTCTCCACCCACCGTGGACATCTCGGTCCACCTCACTTCCACCTCACTAGCAGCCCCAATCATGATATTGGATTCCTCCTCAACCATGACATCACTGCTATCATCTACCTCATTGCCTCCTCCACTACCCACTCTATCTAGTCCAATGACTATAGTTTTCACTACCACTATGCCACCACATACCTTGTTGGAAGCCTTTGCAAATTATATGTAAGGGATACCCATTGATATCTCTGGGGTAATAATGAATCCCATTGTTCAAGTTGTGATGGCCCAAATTGCCACTGGCCTACCTATTCCTTTGCCACCTACAAAGAAACCAAATATGGATGCCACTATGAAAATATCTAAAGAATTGGAGAAATGCCAAAGGGAGACTACCAAGGGTATACTTTAAGAGCCTAAGGATCCTTTCAAGGATGATTATTTTAAACACCTGGAGGGTGGAGTGGGCATAAACTTGGAAAAGGTGGCATCAGATGAGGAGGATCCTCACTCTTCAGAGGAAGGCACCAAGGCTCTCAACACCAAGTACATCATAGAAACCTCAAATCAAGAGCTTGAAGAGGAATTTTCCCAATAGCTCAAGGATGGAGGAGAAGAGGTTGAATATGAAAAGCGGCCTTCCGAGGAGAAAGAGAGCACTGATGTTAATGTGGAGATACTCGAAGAGCCTCCATTGGTCAGGCATGACAAAGGCCCCATTCAAGAAGAAGAGGTACCACCTGAAAGATAAGAAGGAAAGAAAGAAGAAGAGAAGGAAGAAGATGCACCAAAGAAGAGCTTAGAGTTGGAACATCATATAGAGCTTGAACAATTAGAAGAAAGAGTGCCTCAAAAAGAAAGCGTCACTAAGGAAAACATAGCCACTACTAAGTTAGACATAGAAAAGGCTATACATATTGAGGAATTAGATAAAGAAGAGGAAAGAATAGAGAAAGAAACCCCGAGCCATGAGGAGAAACAAATCCAACATGTACAAAGAGAGGAAGGTGATCATGAATCACCAAAAAGTGAAACTTAGATGCCCGACTAGCTAGAGAGGCACTTGCAAAAGAAAGCCCCCGCTCTCAGTGATCTAAAGGCTAGAATTGAGGCTATCTTAGCAAGAGTGCATACAAAGATGAAGAAAGAAAAGAAGTTAAGAGTCCACTCCCATATCACAGAGTATGCCTCTAGATCAAGCACAATGTAGATTGCCACCCTAGTGATAGAAAAAGGAGAAGGGGTCAGTTATAAAATTTCCACCATCAACTTGGGCCCTACAACAAGAGAGTAGAAATTTGATGAGTTCTAGGGGTTGGTGGCTATGATCATGCAAAAAATGAATATGGATTGGTCCTCTAAGAAGGAACTAATGAACAGGTGGTGGATATCACCACCTATATTCAACAATAGACATCTTTGGAAGAAGAATCCCCAACAACATCTTCCACACCCCCACTTCTCTCCCAAGAAGAACTTACTAGGATGGAAAAGATGAAGAATTGGACCAAGGCTACAACAAATTGGTTCCAACAAGTGTTATACAATGGTGACATGGGCATAGGATACATTGCCCAAATGACCAATTTTTTTTGACATGTGTAGAATCAATTGGAGGGCACATAAAAGATATGTCACTAGTTCACTGAGCTATATAGGATCATCTATCCTAAGCTTGAGTCCATTCTCAAGATGCCATAGAAGACATGAGAGAAAGAACTGGCACTCATAAAGGATGATCATTGATTGGTGGAGACATGGAAAATGGGACTATATCATAGGAGGGAACATCCTAGAAAGAGTGTTGTATGAAGTTGAACTTGACCTCGAATGGGTCATAGAGCACAAAATGGACATCAAGGACTACCTCAAGCTAATGAAATACTATGAAATACCTACCTTAGAGCTAGATCTGGAGAAGATGAGGCCATTATTTCATAAGAAAATGAAGCAAGGGGAAGTAGATGCATTAAAATTAGATTTCATGGAATTTGCTGCAAGAGCATTCAATCAGTCCAAATAGGTGATCAAGGCCATGCCAAGATGTACAAAGCACTAGGAGCAAATCACTAGCAGATTTAAGAGGCTGACCTTCCAAGTCCTTCAATTTGACATCATGGAATGGGATAAGCTTCAGGCACTAATTGGAAAATTTGTGGAGTATGCCACTATAGACACATAAAATGTACCAATTGACATTGTGCATTTGATCATGACCACTAACATTGTTTCATCCTAAATCATCCTTCAGTCTAACCATTTAATCAAATACCCTTATCTAATTAAATTCATCAATATTCCTCTCTTAATTAAATAAACCACTTATCTAATTAAGTCACCTCTTCTCGATAATTAAATTAATCATTTTGATCAAATTATCCTATTTAATTAAATAATTTATTTTATTTGATTAAATCTCTAAAGTCTATCTATTAAATTAAATAAATTAAAACCTTATTTATTTTAATCTAACATCATCCTTTTTAATTAAATAAATAAAAATATTTATTTAATTAATCCCTTATCATATTCTTCTCATTATTTGATTTAAATACATCCATAAATTTAAGTCAAATAAGTCACATCATGTAACCCCCTTCATTAAATTAATTAACTTTGATTAATTTAATCTCATCTCATGTCCTATATGTAGCTTTTACCACTTGAACATGAAAATAGATTTAATTCATTTATTAAATCTCCATTTTCCACACAAGGAATCTTTTAAGGAATATTCTTCAAGTTTGAATTCAAAATATAAGTTGACATGTACATCCAACAAGGCATTTACTCCATCTTACATGTCCTTTGCCTTGAGCCAAGTGGAATTCAATGCATTCTTTCTTCCCTCTTGCATGTTATTTCAACAAATTCAAAATTAAAAAATAGGCATTTATTCTCACAATCATCAAAACTTGCACATCCTCCATCCACTCATAGGTTGACAAGTAGCATCTTGCCATTGGTTGAATTTTAGTACCACATTGCTCTCTTTTGGACATTCATCCATCTTGTAATTCTATAAATAAAGAGCTTATCTCCTCATTCTATCATCCACAATTTGAGTAAAGTTACTATGCTCAAATATTTAGAAAATTCCATCCACTATCATTGAATCTTAGCTAGGTTCTGTAGATTTTTTCATTGGAGCACACACCATCCTTCATCAAAGTGGATCATTCATGAAAATTCATCAATCTTGCATCATAGGAATTGGGAAAGGGTCAATTTTCACATCAAATTGGCATTAAATCCCCCATGGGATCATGAGTTTGCTAGTTTAATTAGGATTCAATCTCTATTTTATTGTTTTCTCATTGTGTTCTTCATCTCTTTTTCCTAATTTAAACTTTGTGAATGGATTTCATAGGGAATCCTTGTTCTTGCTTGCATTTGATAATCTAATGTGTTTTTTTTAATTGTTTTGCAGGTATTAGGATTAGGGTTCGCACATTTAGATCACATTTTTTATCAAATTCACATGTTTTTCTTTGTTTACAAGTTCAGTGTTGTTCAACACCGCTAATTCTCTAGCATCACTATAAAGGACCACTAGAAATTCAAATTGCAACATTGAAGTCTTCCCGCCCAAGATTTTGAATTTCAAACCGTGTCGCTTGACCAATCTGATCCATGGGAATTTTCAAAAAAATCAAACGGCGACGCTGATGAAAAGGGTGACACATTTGAGCTCACTGGTCCGAGTACAAAGCACCACTGACTAGTAAGCAGTGCTATACAACACCGCTAGAGAATTCAAACTGCGATGCAATCACAGGTTGCGCTGCTAGCAAGGAGTAAAAAATGGGAATTTCATTTTTGCATGTGCATTTTGTCAAATGATAGGTTTATCTTTTGTTTTATTCTTTTTAACCTTTGTGTTTTGCAGAGTTTGACTAATTTATTTTCTTGTAGGTTGAATCAATTAAAAAAAATGAAAGAACGAGAAGCATGATGGTGGTATTTCACAAAATCAAAGTGTTTTTAAACACTTTAGTGTTTGTTTAACACTCTTAGGAAACTATTATCTCTTCTTGGTTAGGATATTAATTTCATTTGGGCTTTAAAAGGAACCTTTTCAATTTTTTTCAAAGGCTTAAAATGAACATTAGGACTACAACTTACTAGAGTTTTTTTTTGGTTAACAATTGAGCAAAAAAACTCTCATTTGTCCTTTGGTGCTTTAAAAGAACTTACAATTTCTTTGTGGCTTTAAAATGAATAAGTGAAATTTTTTCTTCGTGATGGCTTACTTAAACTAACTTCATTGGAAAAGGATGTATGTGCTTCTCTTGTGCTTTATAGCGATCTTGAGAATCAAAAGGCCTTTTTCGTGATTTTAGGTGGAGATAAAGCAATCACCTCCACACTTCATTTTAGGTTTAAAATTGAACAAAAAATTGTGCGGGTGTGAGTAGAGCATTATTGCATACATTCTCTTTCTTTGTGTTACAAACAAAGATTGACTGAGTTATAGATATTGTCTTTACTCGCTTTTGTTTATCTTAAAGGGCCTGCCTTGGGAAAAAGTACTTACCCAATGGAATGACTCAACCAATAACACTATAAAGCCAAGAGTATTTCCAACCGAGATATAAATGTGGGTATTGGAATAAATTCCAATATCATGTAGTTGGATCCAATGAGATGGATCTGAGAAAGGACTCTCACCATATGGGTCAATCTCCACAAATAAAAATTCCAAACTAAAACCCTTGTTTGTAGTGGCCAACTAGTCCATTCAATGAGTTTATCAAAGTGGTGCATTGGAACTTAGATTCCAAGAAATTACTTGCCATGTCTGATCTTGGTTAAAGTATAGAGGTTAAAACTTCATTCTTAACATACCTTTATACTCTCTCCTTGGTTGCATGTAAAATCATCTCTTCTACTATGTAGGGCATGAGGCAAGCCCACCAAGAAAAAATGTACCAATTGAATTGGGATGTTATATTGCTTATGAGTCAAAACACTTTGCTTGTTCGAAAACATTGGGAAACAAACACTTAAACATCATCATCAAAATTTCAAACCCTTTAGGAGACAAATACAATTGACTAATTCATGTGTTATTTCTTGCCTTTGGGATTCTTTCCTTAGAGGTTTCTAAACACTTGGATTACATCTCAATTTGTCTACTAAAGTTAAACAGTAGGTAACCCTTGCCTTGAATTCATAAAATTTCCACATAACATACTTTGTGGGATTCAAAGAAATTAAGACATTGGACATCTTGTTTGGAAACCTAATAAAAGAAAGTGTTTGTGGTAAAATAAAGCCACTAAGCAAAGATAAAAAAAATGAACTCTCATATGTGTTGAAACCTCACGATTCTCAAGAAGTCAAAACCCAAAACAAAAGTCCTTGATTCAAAATCCAAAAATGTATGCTCAAATTGAATCACTTCTTGGTTATAAAGGTCTATAGAAGCATTGCATGTTCTTCAATACTGAGGTCTAGGTAAACAAAGTGTCTTTTTTAAGGTACGTCTTAGGATCAAAATAATATTTTTCACCCATCCTTCAAACATCAAACCAAAAATCATCTCATCATCATCTTTTGAGAAATTTTGAAAATTATCCTTCATGCTAGGCTTTTTGGCAAAAAAAAAAATCAAAATATCAAAATTTTGAGACAAAATCCTTGAAATCTTTATCAAATCATCTTTGGCCAGGTATGTGTAGATGCATCCTTTTGCATATGCTTATTAAAAGTTATCAAACCATCTTGTTTAGCTAGGTATATGTAGATGCATCCTTCTTCATATACTTGGCTAAATTATCATCTTGTTTGAATAGGTGTGGGTAGATGCATCCTTCTCCCTACACATATTCAAATTATCATCATTTGAGAAAATCTACTCCTTAAGAAAATCATCCAACATCTTAGGGTCAATTTGTTCAAATCAAAGAAAACCAAAATCAACCAAGTCAAGGACAATCCCAAAATCAAAAATAAAAATCCAAAAACACATCCAAAATTCCCAAAAGTCTAGCATCCCCCTCAAGATTCATCAATAGATCAAAAAAACCCACATCATCCATCTCTTGCATCATCATCACATCACCTTTTGATCCTCAAGGATATCCTAAAAATTTCTCTTTTGGGCATAAAATAAGATCAATCTGAAAGAATTAAGAGATTCATCTCACATATTCTTGAAAATTGATCCTTCTTTTATGGTTCAAACTAGATCCCAATACAAGAACATGGAAGCCGACAAAGAAACACCCGCTTCAACTGGCCTAAGCTAAATGAACGTCAAAATGAATCCAGTCAAATCAAGCAATCCTTTGACTATCTCATCATTACAAAACCCACAAGAGGAAATTCAAGGGGAAGATCTTACCTTTGGGATGTCACATGAGGAAATAACCAAAATTTTCCAAAATCTAGAAAACCATAAGATCATCAACATCATGATGAGGCTTAACCCTTCACTATACATGCTTGAACTAGCAAAACAAGGGGCCAAAATTACCTTCTGATTTCGATGTGAGTACTATAGTGGAGACATATTTACCCCTAATATCATCCACCATCTCCATCTCATCTACACCCCCATTCCAAAGCATCACTCAAAACATTACGCAAATCACAACATCTTTTTCTCCAACTCAACCTAATGTCAATAAGGGAAATACATTTCTTAATGCTATTCAAACACACCCCCTTGTTAATAATCAAGAATTGGATGAAAACACCATCTTGGAACAAAACATACCCCATAATCCCTTACATAAGAATGTCCCTCTCACTTTCCATAATGATCCATAATCATCATCCTTCCACGCAACACCTCAAAATTCTCTCCACACAAATTCGCAAGAGGAAGGTGACATGTTCAGACCAGGGGGAATTTTTGACACCACATAATTTTCTCAAGAACTCACACCCCACACATTTCCACCACTTTTTCCATTACCATCATCATCCACACCACTCCTTGTATTAGGGCTTCCCCCTTTACCAAGTATCAACCAAACCAACATCCTAAATATTAGTCAAAACACCATGCAAAACTTTTCATTGATATCACAACAACAGATGACAACTACAAAAGAAATCACGACATCATCAACCACCGCCCTAACATCTCAAAGTATGGTCTCTCAAGGGCCAACCACATCAACAACACCATTCACCAATCAAACCACCAACACAAAATCACCACTCACTACAACCACAAATGCCATTCTGAATCCACCCCCACCCCCACCACCACCAACTTCCAGCATATCAAGCCAATACAAAATGGAATTGCAAGCAGCTCAACAATTTTCTTATCAAAGGAGATTCTTGCAAGTGTAAAAACAAAAATCCATACAATTAGCTCCTTAGTAATCCGCTCAAGCTGTGCAAATAGCTCAAGCAACCCAAGCTGCATTACAGGAACAACAGGATGCACAATCCCAAGCCTTACTTCAACAACAACAACAACAAGCCGCTCAAGTTGTGCAAGCTACTCAAGCAGCCCAAGCTGCATTACAAGCACAAAAGGCTTCCCAAGCCCAAATTCTATTCCAACAACAAGTGGCACAAGCTCAAGCCCAAGCTGAAGCACATGCCCAATATCAAGCATAGCAAGCACAAGCATAAGCACAACTTCTTGCACAAAAACAAGCAGTGCAACTACATGCATATCAACAAGCAATAAAAAAATATCAAGAGCATCAAGAAGCAGCCCAATTGGCAACCCAGCAACAAGCATTTTTGGAACAACAACAAGCACAACAACAACAAGATCAACAACAAGTGTTGTTCATATAGCAGCAAGTGCAAGCATACTTGGCTTGGAAAAATGTACAAATACCATCAAATAACACACCAACCAACCCACCCATCCAACCCACAATTGAAACACCCTAGAACACCTTAATCCCACCCCCTAATTAGAAAAATGATGTAATGACACAAATTAGGTTGCTCTTGCAACAAGTGCTCGATCTTCAATCAGGACGAACCACAAAAACACCAAGCAACTTGTGTCCCTATCCATTTGACAAGATCCTTGTGATGAAAACATTCCCTAAGGGATTTGAGATCCCCAAGTTTTACAAATATCAAGGGATGGGAGACCCTAAAGATCACATCAGGGAATTCCAGGTTCATTGCATGGAAGTCACATATGATTATACTTATATGATGTGGCTATTTCCTAGGAGTTTGGATGGCCATGCTACGAAATGGTTCTCTTGCCTCGTGAGCAAGCTTTTCAAAATCTGCAAACACTAATCTCAAACCAATGTTAGTCTCAACAAATCCTTCAAGCAATACTCCTATGAAATTCATTGCAAATGTTCCAAAATGCCACAAAAGATAAAGAAACACCAAATGCATATGAAAACATTCAACAAATCACCTATTCCATAGTTGGATTGGTGTCACATGTGCTAGTGACCCTTTCCCAATCCTTGATCAAAGCTCAAATTGAAAATGCTATGAAGATGGTGGAGTGATGATAAACAAGATCAAATCTCAAATGAAGAGAGTGACCTTGCAAGAGATTGTGGAATTGTGAGATTGTGAAGGATTTGCTCAATGTTGAAGCCTCTATTTGAAGATTTCAAATGCTAAGATTGTTGAAGAGGGACCAATGTGGGACTAAGATTCTGCCAATGATAGAAGGACACTTGTCAAGTGGTGATTAGTTGATGCATGTGCAAGATTTGGGAAGAGTGCCCAAGAGGGGGAAAATTTGAATTCAAATTTTGCCATAAATGCTGAGAGGGGGACAAGGAAAAACAGCAATAAATGCCCTGTTTGACTTGTCATGTTGAGAGAAAATGATGTGTTTTAATAAATCAATAAAATTGATTTATTGTGCAAGTGGCTAGGTCTAGATAATGCAAGTGGGATGGGATTAGTATTAGATTAGGATTAGATGATGATTATGTTGATTAATGCTGATTAGCTGATTTGACATTTTGGACTTTGGAAAATGATTTAAGATTTGATTTAAATGGCTTTTTTATTTTAAATAACCTTAGGCAATGAGATTATTTAAATGGATGAAGGTGATGAATGGATCTAATGCAAATGTCTAGTTTAATTGATAAATGATCCTGATCGAATGCATAATGTAAAATTTGCATGTCTACATTTTGCCCCTCTTTGAAGCAATGTACTTGTTGCGTTGGTTCAAAGAATAAACTTGCATGAAATTAAAAATTTCTGATTTTTGGTCTGTGGAAAAGTACAGTACATTGCCCCTCGAGATCGGCGAAAAGATTCGATTTGAGGGTCGATCTACGATAAAGAGTTCAAATGGATGGTTATGGATGCGATGCAAATGAGATGATTTCAAGATGCTTAGAATAACAAATCTATATTATTCTAAACAAATTAAATGATGATATGATATGAGATGGATGAGATGGATGATGTGATATGCTGTGATTATGCAACGGATGATTTATGAGATGCTTAGACTAACAGATCTATATTATGATGATGATTATGCAATGCATGTGAAATGATCGATGTTTCCTATGATGTATGATATGGATGATATGTGATATGCAGTTTATTGATGGTTTGCAGATGTAGGATGGATGCATGATGGTTGTATGACGAATGCATGATGTTAGTGCGGAAATGAGATGATGACAAGAGGATCCAACAAGTCCAATGATTGGTCGAGACTATATTAGAGATGATGATGATAATAAAAGATGATGATGATAAATGATGATGATAGATGGATGATTTGCTTATCAAGGATTGGGATTTTTAAAGGGTCACTTACTTTATTTTTGATAACACGCCTAAGTACGATGCATCAAGGTATAAAGGACCGGGATGGCGTTGTACTTAGTGTGATGAACTTTGACTCAACAAGCGGATAGGAGTATTCTTGTTCACACTTGACACGGAAACCTTGCTAGGGCGTACCCTAACAAAGCAAGTATTCGCCAAGTTATATTACAAGAGCGTCCAACAAGCACAGCAGACAAAAGAATGATGATCGTTTCCCCATTCCTATCTCTCTAAATCCTTCGTTCGGATATCATCGAGAGGTCCTTGGAATGAGCGCAATAAGATAAATCAAAAGAAAAGATCAAGTACACAAACAAAGCCAATGTTCTTCATACCTCTAGCGAGGGATTTGGTTTGATAGGATAAGAATCCAAGGTGATATCCATAAATGATGCCCATTGTCGGAACGATATATCCTAGGACATGCATTGTACAGGATGATGATGGTTTGATAAGTTGATTGATAGGCTAATGATATAAAGTCGACTGACATGTTTGTGATGATCCAGAGTTTGATTTTGTGTTTGAAAGTTTGTTGTTTGCTTTTACGATTGAAGATTTGCGACTATTGTCTTGTTTGTTTGTGTTGCCAAAGGATGAAGATGTGATCGGTTTATTATGGATGATTGATTATTGATAAAGCGAGATGAGATGGATGGGAGTTTTTCAATCATTGGATGTTTTGACATTTTAGAAATGTTTGAGGCTGTTTTTGGTGTTTTTGGATTTTCACGATGTTTTGATTTTTTGATTTTTGATGTTTTGGATTTGATATTTTTCGAAATGTTTTGGATTTTGATGTTTTCGAATGTTTTGGTTGTGTCTGGGGATGGTCAAAGATTTAGCCTTGCCTACGTTTAAGCTTCGAGCGGCGTGGATTCAGTTAATGTTTTTGATGTTTTGGATTTTTGGAGTGTTTTTGGATTTGCAGTATGTTTTGGATGTTTTGGATTTTTTTTTCACATGATTTTGTGATTTGGATATGGATGTGTAATAGCGATATCGATGCTACATTTGGGATTTTGTTGAGATAAGCTAAGATTTAGTTGATCGGTCGATGGATTGATGATGATGATAACATTGTTGAGGGATACACAACAATGCAAGGTTGATTGATTAAGATTGATGATGATAACATTGTCGGGGATACGACAATGCAAGGGATGTGTTAAACTTTGGGTTGGAATGAAATATCCCAAGATGATGATGGATTGATGATGATAAACATTGTTGGGATACACAACAATGAAAAATTGGGATTGTCGGGATTGATAATGATAACATTGTCGAGGGTACCACGACAATGGGATAGTGTTAAGCAACACAAGGATATCCCAAGATGATGATTTTTTTATTGGATTTGATTGATCAAGATTTTGAAGCTTGATTTGGAACAAAATTTGTTTGGATGATTGGATGTGATGTTTGACATGCAGCTAAGATGCAGCCAGTAATTGATTGTTTGGATGATGCTGATGAAAGTTGAAGGCGATGGGACATGTTTTATCATCAAAATATGCCATGGGTAATGATTTAGTTTTGCTCCGCGGGTGGTGGGGCCGATTATTATTTCCATGTTTTCCATGCCGGATCATACATAAGGTGAAGGATATAGAACAAGATTTATTCTAGAAGCAAGATGTACATATCTGCCCCCAATGTCTAGCAACGTATGGAATGCAATGGATGGATGCTCGGATAAGTGTATGGATGGATGGATATGGTAAGCACGCAAAGTATGCCAAGGATTATCTTGCGATAAGATAAGGTGTTCGAATAACGAATGCTCATTTGGATAATGCTTCATAGCTCAGATACCATAGGATAGGATAGGATCAATGAAAATGACCCATGTCAAGATGTTTTACCGTAAGCAAGCGTAAAGTGTGCTCCAAAATTTCATCAAAATCAAGATAACTTGGACTATGGATGAATATGGATGAAAATGGATTGGATAAATGGTTCATGGATGCGTGGATATATTATTGATAAGATGGATGGAATGCTCAATTTATTATGGATGGGATGAGATGCTTTCATCTGAACTGGCGCACGTAGATGCTCGATTCCACACATGACGCCTGTTTGCCAGGTTTTCATCATGGTCTTGCCAAAAGCGCCGCCCATGCGGTTTTCACTATGGGGCGATTTTTTTTATCTTTATTTTCAATCCTTTCTGATTTTTTGGATTTTTGGATTTTTTGATTTTTGATTTTTGAAAGATTCATCTTTGAACCACTTGGTGGTGTTAGCGTGGAACCGTCGCCGTATGTCGATATCACCTTGAAGCTGCTTTGCTAAGATCACGTGCACTTGAATCACGACTTTGGGATTCTTGATGCATGCCATTCGATGCGGAGTTAACTCGTCTACTGACGTACATACATCAGCGATAAAGAGATTACTTAGCCACGAATCTTTATGATGAAGGGTGCGTTAGCAATACATGGTCAATATGAGGGTGGTCATCGTGGAAGTGTGGATGGAGTGCATTTGGATAAGAGATGGATTGGTTGATGGTTGGGTGCGACAAACTTGGGGAAGGTGGAAGTGGGTGGATACAGTGTGCGTAATGGAATTAGGACCAACTGCTTGATACACTTTATACGTCGCTTGAAAAGCTTGCTTTTGATTTTGTGGACATCTATGATGGATACTTTTCCCTTTTTTATTTTTCCCCATAGTTTCTTTGACTGATGGAGTTTGATAGGGATGATCTTTCTTTGTATTCTTTGGTATCCATGCGTATTTGATTTGTCCATTATGCTTTTCAACTTCTTTTGCTTTGATAACGTTCTTCGTACTTTGATTCAAATTTTCCTTTGAAGTTGGTCCCAATTCATGGATGGGGTGATGGGTGGATGAAGAATCATGGCGTGGCTGGTTGTAGTATTGACACTAGCTTCATCATAAGGACTCTTTGTGCTCCCTATGTTGACGTTTGCTTGAGACGAAGTTGCCCCCAGTATGGTGGAAGTAGTACCTTCATGCTTTGATTTCTCCTGTTCTAAGAGCTCTTGTTCAATAAGTGTTCTCTGATAGATGACCACCGTAGGTGACATTCTTTCAATTTGCTGCTCCGCTAACTCTGGATGTTCTATCTGACTTGTTTCCTTGAGCGGATAATGTTCGATATATTTATTCATGATGTCCTCAATCTGACTTTGGGACATATTTGATCTTGATGTTGACCACTCTGTTTGATTGTAGGAGTTAGAATCTGCTCTTTTTGTGTAACAAAATCTTGTTCTAGATGAAGATCATCTACGTGCCCATCTGTAGAAAGCATCTCATGGGTAGATGGAGGAGTATGGATATGATCATCTTGCATAGATAGGAGAGTGTCCATCAGATTATTGTAGTATCTTGAAGATACAAATTCTTGATCTTGATTAATTTCGAAGTTGCTTTTAACATGCTTTGGATCAAGTTCTTGACATGGGTCAGTTTCAAAGGATGGACTGCTTACAAATGGCTCTTGGATATCTTCATTATGCATGGGAAGTGGCTTAATATCTTCATGATTTTTGAGTGGACTTGGATCAGGTGTTGAGTTGAAGATTCCTTCAATATCGGCAATCATGAGGTCGAAGGATGTCAATATGTCTTGGAAAGGACCATTGCTAGACCTTGGTGAAAGATTCTGATCATGCTTTGGCATAAATTCTTGAGATATGTCCTCTACCTCATTAGGTGATGTAGATACATTTTCAACATGATCACTGGTCGATGCCTCGTTGGATGAAGCGAAAATATCTTTATTGATGGATAGATTTTGAACATTGTTTTCAACAATTGCAATAGAGAGATTTCTAATGTCTTCAACCATAGGGTCAAATGATGTTGACATTTCTTGAATTGGATCATTGTTGGGTATTGTCGATGTATTTTGATCATGATTGAGAGGTGACTCTTGACATATATTCATTTGATCATTGGATGGAGTAGACACAACTTCAAGGTATTCAATGATGGAGTGATCTTGATCTTTGTTCTCAACAGTTGTTATCTTTTGTGTTTGTGCTCGTGTTGGTTGGGTAGCTTGAGAGGTTTGGGCAATTTGAGAGGATTGTTGCACTTGTTGAGCTTGTGTTGCTTGTTGCATGGCTAGATATTGTTGGTATCCTTTTTGAAAAGCAGCTTGTAATGTCACATTGTATTGGATTGATGTGGTGGAAATTGGTGGTGGTGGGGGTGGTGGTGGATTCGAAATCATGTTGGATGTAGTGACAAGTGTTTGAGATACGCTTGGATTGATTGTGGGGGTTTGAGATGTGATGGGCGTGATAGTGGTGTTTGGAATGATTGAAGGGATAGTGATGGTTGGAATAACTGAGGTGATAGGTCCTTGGGAGACCGTATTTTGATTGGTTGGGATCATCATTGTTGCTTGATTGGATACCATCTGTTGGTGCGATGTCGATGGTATATTCAAAGGATTTGACGTGATGGTTTGATTGACGTTAGTTGGATTGAATTGGGTGGCGTGATTGGTGTTAGGTAAAGGGGGAATCCCTAAACCAAGGAATGATGTAGGTAATGGTGGTGGAGATTTCCCTTGGCGCAATGCCTCAACTATTTCCGCAATTTGATCTTGCCAAATTTGTTCTTGATTTTGATCTTGACTCACTTGAGATAGTTGATTTGGCTTGTGTTCAAGTAGTTTTGGCATGCATGTTTGCAGTTTTTGAATGGGATTATGGGAAAATTGACTTTGGATAATGTTCTGATTTGGGATGATGTTTAGATTTGGCATGATAGGATGAACATTGTTGGTATTGGGAATCATTTTTCCAAAGTTTTTCGAGTTAGGATTCATGTTTCGAAAATTTGCACTTGGTACATCCACATTTGGTTTGTAGGGATTTGGTGGGATGATGTTGCTCGTTTCAAGGCTCATGCATTGATTATTTGATTGGTGGATTTGTTGGTTTGGACTTAGATCTATCATTGGGAAATGTGTTCCAAACTTTGACTTGGGCATACTCACACTTGTTGTACCATTGATATTTGTCGAAGGCAATGATCTTATGCATGGACCTTGATAATTGATAGGAAATGAAAGGCTTTGAAGTTTCAACTGATTTGGATTACCCAAGATGTATGGATCAAGTGTATATTCCATGTTCCTCTTGTGTTTTGACCTTGTTATGAAAGTGACCTCTAAGATTCCTAGGACCAATGATGATATGGAGGATGAAAGGTGGATGATATGAGTGATGAACGTTTAGGAACTTTGAATCAATGCTAGACTTAGGGATTGATTTTGATTGTTTGATGTGGATCATGAACTTGTAAACCCTAAAATGTTGGATGTTATCTTTAGGATGAACTTATTCAAAAGGTTTGCTAATTCAATTAGATGTATGAGAAAGGATGCATTCCCACACACCTAATTAAACAATTGACTTTGATTTGGTTTAAGGATGTACCCAAGTCTAGAATGATGTTTGCAAAGATCTAAAGTTGTTTGTGGGATGATGTTGATAAATGTTTGAGGTGAATGAAGTGTTGGATTTTGATCCTAAGAGACTTAGAAAGACTTTGTTTACTAGGCCAAGGTATTGAAGAACACACTTTTCTCTAAGAGCAATCAAAAGACCAATATGACCAAGGGATATTAAGCACATGTGTGGGGTCCAATTTGTTATCTTTTGCTTAATGAGTACTTTTTACCAAATACACTTTCTTGAATATGTTTCAAACTAAAGATGTCCTATGTCAAAATTCCTTTTCTTCCCACAAAGTGTTGTGTGGGAGTTCCAAGAAATTGAGGCAAAGGGATTTCCTAGGTTAACCCTAGTTAGAGCAAATGACGATATAAATTCAAGTGATGAGAAACCTCTAAGGACATAATCCCAAGGGAAGGCAACAACACTTAAATTTGTCAAAAGGTATTTGCTCTATCAAAAGGGGTTTGAAATTTGCATGATCATGTTTAAGTGTTTGTTTGCAAAATGTTTTCGAATACACCTTTGTGTTTTCAAACAAAGAATAATTACAAGCCCTATGGATGTGATAGACAATGTTTGTTGAGTCCCCACTTGGACAAGTCCATTCTACTTTTAGCGGATGGTTAGATGCTTGACCCCAGCGGCTCCCTCCACGGTACTCACTTATACGGGCGTAACACCATGAAACTCCCATGGCATGCTTTTCCATCTCTACTAAAAGCCGTAAAATTGTGGAACGAGAGCGACCGTTCTTGCACCAACAAACAGATTAAGGATTTTGGCAAATTCTAACACATAGGTTCTAGTAAGGACTTTCCGTTCGTAGGAGTTGACCCAACGTGGCAAAGAGTCCCCTTTCGGATCCATCTTGTCGGAGCCAACCGCGTGATTATGGCGTTTAACCAAAATCCTCATTTATATCCCGGCTGGAAATACTCTTGGCTTTAGAGTGTTACCGGTTGAGTAAATCGCTTGGGTGAGTACTTTTTCCCCAAGGCGGCCCTCTAAGATAAACAAAAGCAAGCAAAGACACAATCCGTAACTTTCGATCGATCTTTGATGGCACAAAGAAAGAATGTCGAAAATGCCCCTACTCACACTTTCGCACAAGATGTTCAATTTTTAAACCCAAAATGAAGTGTTTTAAAGCAATAAAATGTATTTTGAGTGTTTCTCTTGCACCCTAGATCGCACGAAGCGCAAGGGGAGAGGATACGCACTCAAAAGACAAAATAACACAATCAAGCACTTGTTCGTTTTAGCCTCAAAGCAATGATGACTTCATTTTAAGCACCAAAATCAAGTGTGAAGTTTGCCTTGTTCAATTTTAAACCAAAACGAAATCTAGTAAGTTTGTTCTAAGGTTCGTTTTAAGCCCTTTGCAATGAAAATGAAATTGTTCGTTTTAGCCCCAATTGAAAACTAATGTTCTAAAACGAAAAGGAAAACAATTTCGTGAAGTGTTGATCAAACACTTAAAGTGTTAAAAAACACATTGTGTTTTCAAAGAAAAGAAAAAATCTTTCCCTCCTTTCGTTTTCGTTTTGTGAAGTAGTTTTGATCAAAGTGTTAAAAAACACATTGTGTTTTCAAACAAAAATCCTCCTCCTCTTTTGCTTTGCACCTTTTCGCCTTCGTTGTTTGTACCTCTTTCGTTAGTCTTTGTTTCCCTTTTGTACCTTTCACCTTTCGCTTGTACCTTCGCTTGTACCTTCGTTTGCTTTTGTACCTATTTCACAAAAGACAATTAAGTTAACTAAATTTGTGTTTTCAAATTTTAAGTATAAACGATTTCAAATGAGAAAGCATTAACGAAGATCTTGATTTCCGAAGATGCTTAAAGCGAGTATTAGTCAAACAAAATAGTTTGCAAAAGACCCTTCTTTGCCAAAAAAGAAAAATGAAAGTCCCCTTCCCCCTTTCTTTTTAAACATAATAAACAAAAGAGAAGAATGTCTAATATTCTTAGATGATGACATATTAGGAATAAAGAATTAATCTCTTGAAGACCACAAGATCTCGATATTAATGCACCCTAATCAAAGACCATAAGTGTTTGTATGAAGTAGCTCTTTCTCTGTTGTACACCATTGTATCATTAAAATTTAAACCAAGAAACAGCTGCAATAAAAAAACATCAGTACCATAACCAAGTATGACATAAAAGTCAAGTGGACTGAGCAAATTAGGCCATGGGTTTTAAATTTTTGAGTTCCCCAACCATACATGTGTTCAACGCCTTTATTACCAAATTCAGATTCAAACACTTGAAATCATACGGAATCTGGCAGCTATCCACTCTTCTCAAATCTGTCTATGACTACGCTATAAATGTGTATCACCTCATTGTAATGATCAAATGTGTATTTAGGTACGCAGATCTTATTCTCCAGGCTGCTGTTAAATCGCCCAACTACTCCTTTGATGTTGCTGCACAAAAGAGATTCAACATTAAATAATCTGCCTGTTATGTCGCCCTAGGTATATGGTATGGCTGATGCTCCATCATTAGCTATTAAATAAAAAATTGATTTCAAACAAATGAGAAATCAGAAACACAGTAATCATAGAACTCGATTTCAAACAAATCAGAAAAAACAGTAATCATAGTTGTACGATAAAGCAATAACCACCACGTCGAATAGCAAAATTAATGGGACAGATACAACAATCTTTTAGTGATCATTACTGATGAGAAATGAATGAAGCCTCAGTCCAAGAAGTTGAGTTCCTCGAGCAGCGTGGTAGTGCGTCCTCTCTATGTTTCCAGTCTATCATTTGCTGATATCTTTGACCTTGGTATAGCGCGCAGAAAGTGACCTTGGTATTTGCATAGTGCATTGACAGTGAAAGCACAGAGAGGGTGCGTTTATTTGAGAGGAGGTGCAGAATGGATAGGTGAACTGTTAGATAGAAATATGGAAGCATAGACTAGGCGTGCGACCTATGTGACAGAGTGCCGCAGAAGCATAGAGAAGACATGTGAGCTGTTTGACCGAAGATTTCTTTGAAATGTGATCTTAAGGAATGCCGCGCAGGAAGAAGCATTAAACGCGTGAGGAACTTTTCAAGCAAAAACCAAAATTTTCAGCCTTTGACCAGCATCCTCCCCTTCAAAATGTTTAGTGTCATTTTATTGTACCGCCCCAGTTATAGCTAACTTAGAGGAACACGCACAGCGAAAGATTGATATGCAAGTGGACACAAAGAACAGGCACGTCGACTGTTATAAGAAATGCCTGAAAGAAATGTCAGCTCAAGGTGAACAACAATGTAATTGGCAGGTGTAAAGCGCACCACAACCTATGTTGTCATCCCCCCAGCCCGCGCCCAAACAGATGTTGTAATGGCAGCTGCCGTGGGAGATATGTATGCAAAAAGCTTACACAAGGCGTGTGAACTTTTTCACTGGATTCCTCAAAAGAAATATTGTTTAGAATGAAATGATTGCATGATACGCACCAAATGGACTTGAAAAGGCTTTAGAAACTTTTAAGCAAATGCAATACATTGCTTTGGCAGACATCTACGCAAGATATGGTCGCATATACAAGGCTCGTGGACCTCTTGACAAAATGGCTCAAAGAAATGGTTTATGCACAGGATGGATTCAATGAAAAGGGTCTAGACATTATTCACTCAGCAATTCAAAATCTGCGCTTAACCATTTAAAAGAGACTTTCAAGTAGATGGAATTAACGTGTCACGTTCAATGAAAAAAACAGTGACCGGAAGCAATCATATTTCCTAAGCAAATCAGGAAAGGTAAGCCCAAAACTTGATATTATATGACTGTATTTTTACAGCAAAACAATCAATGTTTTAAATCTGTTTGAAATAAACATCCCAGCACTCACTACACAATGCATAGACCATCCCAGACTAAAGTCCAAATCTTTCGCAGAAAAACAGAAGCTTCATTTCATGCAGCCAAAATAAAGAAGCCTTTGACCGAGCATGAATTAAGGCAAATAGATACCTTTCCAAATTGAAAGCAGTGACATATGTTAGGTAAATAAAAGAAGACACTGCTTAAAAAAAGACTTAGATGAACTCAAATTAGTGTTACTAATAGCATTTCTATTTCATGAAATAGAAAACAAGATGAAGTAACAGAAAATAGAAATGAAATGCATTAGTTGCTGCCCTCCTTCTAGCGCCATGTTGTGAGTAGCTTTTAAAATCTGCAAACACTAATCTCAAACCAATGTTAGTCTCAACAAATCCTTCAAGCAATACTCCCTATGAAATTCATTGCAAATGTTCCAAAATGCCACAAAAGATAAAGAAAAACCAAATGCATAATGAAAACATTCAACAAACTACCTATTCCATAGTTGGATTGGTGTCACATGTGCTAGTGACCCTTTCCCAATCCTTGATCAAAGCTCAAATGAAAATGCTATGAAGATGGTGGAGTGATGATAAAGATCAAATCTCAAATGAAGAGAGTGACCTTGCAAAATTGTGAGATTGTGAAGGATTTGCTCAATGTTGAAGCCTCTATTTGAAGATTTCAAATGCTAAGATTGTTGAAGAGGGACCAATGTGGGACTAAGATTCTGCCAATGATAGAAGGACACTTGTCAAGTGTGATTAGTTGATGCATGTGCAAGATTTGGGAAGAGTGCCCAAGAGGGGGAAAATTTGAATTCAAATTTTGCCATAAATGCTGAGAGGGGGACAAGGAAAAACAGCAATAAATGCCCTGTTTGACTTGTCATGTTGAGAGAAAATGATGTGTTTTAATAAATCAATAAAATTGATTTATTGTGCAAGTGGCTAGGTCTAGATAATGCAAGTGGGATGGGATTAGTATTAGATTAGGATTAGATGATGATTATGCTGATTAATGCTGATTAGCTGATTTGACATTTTGGACTTTGGAAAATGATTTAAGATTTGATTTAAATGGCTTTTTTATTTTAAATAACCTTAGGCAATGAGATTATTTAAATGGATGAAGGTGATGAATGGATCTAATGCAAATGTCTAGTTTAATTGATAAATGATCCTGATCGAATGCATAATGTAAATTTTGCATGTCTACACCTACTAATAGGCATCAAAAAATTCCAAGAAATTATAGACGCATTCATTAAAAGTTATGCATGCAATATCGCAATGGATTTCAGTTCATAAAAACTCTCATCTCTAAAGCAAGGTAAGAATGAATCATTCACTTCATTCCTACAATGATGGCGATCCAAGACCAATCAAAGCAAATGGACCATGCTCGAGGAACAATAAGTATGCACCACCATATCCAACCATGATAGCCTATTGGCATTCTATCTCAAGGTCCAAGGGATTACCACATATGATCAAATGATCTCCAAGATGCTCAGCATTGAACAATCCCTTATGACACAACTCATGGGATCAACTTCATACCCCGAATGAAAAAACAACCACCCACCCGCCAATTACAATGATAAACCTCACACATGGGAAAGTAACAAAAATGTTACTAATGATGGTGTCATTGAGGCCAAGGTGATCATCAGTTCCCCTTGCCAAAATACACCCACACCATAAATCCAAATCCAACACGAAAACAATCATCAAGCAACACAAGAACCAAACAACAATCTGGTAATTAATAATGTCAATGATCAAAGGGGACCACCCCAATAGAACAATAATTACCCCAAGTGAAAGTACACCACTCTAGGGGGACCACTTGAAGTCATCATGAAGAAAATGATAAACAAAAAACTCATCAAAGCTCCCACCTATGACAATTACTAGGAACTAGATGTGAAACCTCCTTGGTATAATGAGAATCAACTTTGTGGCTTCCATAAAATCAAAGGACATACCATGAATAGTTTTATGAGGTTAAAAAACATAATTCAATATCTCATCGATCAAAGAATTATAAACGTAGAACAATCAATAGGAAACCAAGACCTTAAGATATACACGAATATAATGCCCAACCATGGAAATAAAGGGAATAATAATAACACCGATAAGGTGAAAGGCACCCACACAAATGTGAATCATGTGTATGAAACTGTTGTCACCTCCCTAGATGAATACTGCACAATCATCACCATCAAAGGTGCCCATGCCAATTATGGAGTCACCACAAGAGGCAAAAAAGTTACCATCACAGGATCATCCCAGTAAAGCAAAGTCCCTACATCTAGATCTGTCCCTAATGACTACAACATCCTTGATCAGCTCAAAAGAACACCAGTGCAAATCTCCATCATGGAGTTACTAAAAATATCATCTTCCCATAAGAAAATCCTTGAGGAAGCATTGGCTTCATCCACTGTCCCTGAAGATCTTGATGCAAAACAATTCCAAGCCATGGTCGGAAATATCATTTTGCCAAATCTCCTCACATTCTCTGACTAGGATTTCCCCACTCAACCATCTCATAACCAAGAATTCCACTTAGAAGTCATAGTACATAAGAGCAAAGTCAAAAGGGTCTTGGTGGATGGAGGTGCAGGCTTGAATATATGTTCTCTCAAGCTCATTAAACAATAAAAAATCTCATAGGATTCTATTTACAAAGGAAAGGGTATCACAATAAGAGCATATGATGATCAAGAAAGAGTGTCCTAGGGCACAATCAAACTCCCTATTGAAGTAGGGCCTACTATCATGGAAACCACTTGCCAGGTCCTGGACCTTGACTTGCCGTATAAAATTCTCCTAGGACGCCCATGGATTCATGCAATGAAGGAAATAGCGTCAACTTTCCATCAATGTGTGAAATTCACACATGAGGGACAAGAATTCACCATCCATGGAGATCTCAAACCCTTCTCCTATTGCAAAATCCTTGAAGCAAAGTACTATAAAATCCCCCAAGTACTGAAAAATGATGAGGGTCCATCTACACCATACATTGATCCTACCACTCTCACCATTCCCACCATCTCTAAAATTAAGGTCATCATACAAGATAATGGTTTTGGAAACTACATGATCCCTATAAATTCTTTTCTAGTAGGAGAGTTACCACAATCTTCTAGATCATGGGGATTTCCAGAAGAAAATAAAGCTTCCACATCTCAAATGTCTCCTGAAGACTATCCCTACTTCACAAGGTGGGGAGATCTTGGCCAAGAAGTTATTGAGGTAGATCCATCTCATATGCTATACCAAGATGAGAGACCAGTAGCTGATTTACCAATGGATGACAAAATCAAGGGTCTGTAAATGATGTTTTCAATGGGCTATGATAGAAACCAAAGACTCAGGAGAAACAATAATGGGCTTGTAATACCTATCATTCCAAAGACATGAGCAATAACAAATCTTGGCCTTTGATGTACCTCTCCAAGTATAACCATACGTGGCCAAATTCCTCCAGTTAGAACGGTTAATAATTCTCCTCAGCCAACTGCAGTTGAACTACACATACCAATATCCATAGGCCATGTCTTAGATAACTATATGTTTGATATAACCAACATTTATAGTAGCAATGATGATGAGGATCCCACATACAATCTACCTAGGATTTTTGAGGACAACACTCTTTGCATGATTAGCACCCTATCTTTTGAATCAAACCACCAAAATCATGAAATATGCCTAGTATACCCCCAACTCATCAACTACAACCAACGAGGAGGACCAATTCTTGATACATTGGAAAATGATGAGGTGCTCTCAGAATTCATGCGACTACAAGATAATGTTCCATGTGGGGATCACAAAATGGGGTTCATAATTGAGCTAAATACACATGCCTATTATGGGGAAATGATTGAATCCCTCAGTCACCAAAGTGAAAAATTAAGAATAATATCTAAGTCCTTGAGTGAAAACCACACTGTGGCACTCTCTAACCAGAAAAAAGTAAAAAGAAAGGACTCATCCAATGGTGAAAACCTCTCTGAGGTGCCCAAGGATTGGGGATTCAATCTTCCTTCTAGAGCTATTCATCAAGAAAAATTAGTAGTCCTAGTAGAAAGGTGCAATTTGATCAATCTAGGAACAAAGGAAACCCCACACATCACATTTTGTAGAGTCATTACTATTAGAAGAACGAGATCTCCTAGCAACCTTCCTAAGAGAGAGATAGATAAACTTCTCATGGAGCTATGCTGACATGCCAGGGCTTGATCCAAAAATTGTGGTTCACCACTTAGCAGTATATCCAGAAACAAAGCCTATTAAACAAAAGCTTCAAAAAATACACCCTCAGATCACCTTATTAGTCAAAATGGAATTAAAAAAGCTACTAGATGCAAGATTCATTGGACGAATAGATTACCCAGAATGGGTGTCAAACTTAGTGCCTATTTCAAAACCTGATGGAGGCATTATAATCTATACAGACTTCAGAGACCTAAATAAAGCATGTCTAAAAGATGACTTCCCACTTCCAAACATTGACATGATCATAGATATGATAGCTGGACATGAAATGTTGTCACTAATGGACAAATTCTCTGGGTACAATCAGATCATGATACCTAAAGAGGACCAACATTAGACGGCTTTCACTTGTCCATGGGGGACTTACTACTAGAATATGATGTCATTTGGCTTAAAGAATGCAAGAGAAACATACCAAAGGGCCATGACATGATCCATAACATAGTTGAATATTATGTTCATGAAATTATAGCCAAGTCCAGAAAGAGAAAAGATCACATAGCAACCCTAAGCGCCATTTTGACAGGCTGGAAGAGTACAAAGTCAGATTAAACCCAAAGAAGTGTATCTTTGGTGATCAATCAGGAAAACTGTTAGGATATATAGTGTCAATGAGAGGTATTGAGGTAGATATAGAAAAGGTTAAATTCCTCAAGATGGAGGCACCAAAAGAATTAAAGAAATTAGGAGGTCTCCAAGGTAGGCTCCAATCTATTTGAAGATTCATAGCACAATTGGGGGACAAACAAAACCCATACTCTCACCTACTCCACAAGGGAGTAGTGTACAAATGGGATACCAAGTGTCAAGAGGCATTCAATAAAATCAAAGAATACTTACACCACCAATCTTAATGCCACTGATCCCAAGAAAACCATTAATTCTCTGCATGTCAGCAATAGCAACAACCCTTGGAGCTCTCCTAGCTCAGCATGATGAAAATGGAATAGAAAGGGCTATGTATTACATCAGCAGAAAAAAGGTTGGGCATGAGCTAAACTACTTATTCATAGAGAAAGCATGTCTGGTGGTAGTGTTTGCATCACATAAATTAAGACATTATATGTTGGCACACAAAATAAAACTCATTGCCAAAATTGACCCCCTTAAGTATTTATTGTCAAAAGCAATGCTCACGTGAAGAATGGCCAAATGGGTGATGATACTATTAGAATACGACATTGAATATGTGTTGTGGAAAGAAATAAAAGGTCAAGTCATTGCATATCAGCTTGCAGAAGCACTAGTTTATTCAGAGAATCCTCTAATCTCATAATTTCTAGATGAATCTATTTTCAATCTCAATGTAGCTGATCACTAGAAATTGTACTTTGATGGATCATACACACAACATGGATCAAGAGTTGGAATCTTCTTTATCACCCTACTAGGGGATTGTATACCAAGGTCCTACAAACTAGCATTTCCCTGCACCAATAACATTGTAGAATATGAAGCCTTAACCATAAGTCTCAGAATAGTAGTGTAGTGGAATATTATAGCTCTCAAAGTATACAAAGACTCTCAATTGATAATAAACCAAGTGAACAATGAATACCAGACCAAGGATGACAAGCTCACTCCATACAAGAAATTGGTGGAGACTCTCAAAGAATCCTTCATCGAAATTAAATTTGAACAAATTCCTAGAGCTAACAATAGAGCAACAGACACCATGGCAACAATTGGATCCTTACTGGATATCCCCCACAACGTTCCAAAATATGAATTCCTAATAGAGTAGATTCTCATGCGTACATTCTAGGTACCAAAATTAGAATTCATGTGTAAAATTGTTGGTCCTAGTGATCCTTGGTACCATGACATTTATACATACCATCAAATAGGAGTCATACCCCCTGAATTACCTTCAAAACTAAAACAAACCTTTATAAAAAAGGCATCCCAATTTGTCATCCTAGGAGATACCCTATATCGTCGAAGCATAGAAGGAACCCTACTACACTACTTAAATGTTGAGGAGGCATTGATTGCTCTAACTGAAGTACATAATAGTATTTATGGTTCACACTTGAGTGGAATGACCATAGCGAAGAAACTACTAAGGATGGGGTACTATTGTCCCACAATGGAAAGAGAAGTGCATGATTATATTAGAAGGTGTCTACAATGTCAGCAACATGGGGACCTCATCCATGCTCTAGCTCAAGAGCTTCATCCCATCGTCACACCATGGCCCTTTTCATAGTGGGGATTCAATCTCATTGGAAAAATCACTCCCACTTCATCTAATGGCCATATGTTCATCATAACCACCATGGATTACTTTAATAAGTGGGTGGAAGCCATACCCTTGACATAAATAACTGGGAAGCAGATTCAAAGTTTATCCTAAACTATCTCATTTTTCACTGTGGTGTCCCATAAGCCATTATCTCAGTTGATGGGAAACCATTCAAGAATCAAGATGTCTGCAACTTATGTGAGAAATTCAAAATCCAACATCGCTTCTCCACCCCATACTATCCCCAAGGCATACGCAAGCAAGTGGGTCAACTCTTTGTGTCAATAGCCCATCATCCAATTGGTCCCATATCAAACATTTGAAAGAACATTTAGGATAAATGAAATGACATGCCACCATCCACTAACATGTCCTAGGATGTATCCTTCCTACAATGGGAATTATCTTTTGGCAATAGTTTTGGTTCTTATCCTTAAAAACACATCCCCTTTTGGTTAGCGATATTGAAGAACATCAGCTTGTTTGTTTACTTGGTCTTTATCCTTTTCACTTATCTTATTTTACTCATTCCAAGGACTTCTCAATGATATCCGAATAGAGGATTTAGAGAAATAGGAATGGGGCAGTGATCATTATCTTTTGTTTGTTGTTCTTGTTGGACATTCTTGTAATATAACCTTGGAAAATACTTGCTTTGTTACATATGTATGGAGGAGGTTTTGGGCAGCTTGTTGACTATTGTATTGATAGGTTATACCTTTTTGTGTTTTGGTCTAAGGTGTTTGAAACTTCTAAAGTGCATCCTAGCAAGGTTTTTGTATGTCAAGGTGTGAACAAGGATACTCCTATCTATCTATCAAGTCAAAGTCCATCACACTAGGTACAAAGCCATCCTAGTTGTCTATACCTTAATGCATCGTACCATGTGTGTCATCAAACAATAAGGTAATTGGCCCTTTGAAAATCCAAATTCCTCAGCAAGTAATCATCATCATTTCAATATTCGTCATCTTGTGTCTTGTTGAAGTGACTTCTTCTCTTTCATTCCTTCTTGTTTTTTCATGCTAACAAGGTACTACGATAGTTGATCATCACAATCATTATCATCATTGATCCTATATCCACAAAACATTTGCATATTGCATCAACATATCATATAGGAAACACATGCATTGCATTTGCATCATCATATAAACATGGTATTGTAAGAATTGTTCATAAAATTAGCATATCCCTTTCTCATTGCATTGCATCCATTTTTTGTACCACATTTCATTCATCACATCAATCATCGCATAACATTCATTTGCATAAAAATTTGCATAAACATTACCACCTATTGCATAATCATACATAATAGGTACATAAGCATTATAGATAATCCATTGCATACATACTCACATAACATTATAAGGTCATCTCACACATTACGTTCATTCTACATTAACATCTCACTTGCATTATCAATATCACATCATATAAAACATGACCATTGCATCTACATTATCCACTAATCATCCATATCATCTCATAAATATCATCACCATCATTTTTTGCATTTCATTGCATAAATCATTCTACATCATTATAAGCATAAATAGAAACATACAAAATCCATTACATGCAAAGTGTACATCCATCCATAATCATTTCATTTTATGGGCATAATTCACATATCATTTCGTGTATAGACCATAGATCATTTCCATATCATTTTGCATATCATTGTATAGACTATAGCATCATTACACATCACATAAATACATCTGCATATCATAAATTAACAACATAATATAGATTTGTTAGTCACATAACCATTACATAATGCATCCATCATCAAAAGGAAAAGCATCCATAATTATGTCATACATCATTACACAACATATAGAAGTAGAATCATACATAAATAAATGATACACATCAAATCGCATCAAAATCATCATCACATATATATCATCATCAGGTAACTGTGATAGTACAAAATAATTGGATCACTATACATGTGTGTTAATCAGTACAAAAAGGCCCATTGGGCTATCAAAAAGGATCCCATAAGGCACAAAAAATGATATCATCTCGATCAAAAGAGGGACTAACCCTCATGTCTGCTTCCCTCGCCTTTGTCACCATGACCCTCTACTCATCTGAAACTAGTCCGTTGCGAGTACTCTGGGACTCATTCTACTCTAGGTACGGCCTCATGATAATGCATATGGTAATACTAAACCTCTTGGATGGCCTACCTATAGGACTGAATGGACACTATACCCTGAGAGGAGGAGGCTTCCATGCTCTCCAACTATTGTCTCGTGCCTGATCTCTCTCCCCTATCAAAGTCTGCACCTGGGCCTGTAGCTGTGCAATCAATGTATCTCGGGGATCCACCTGCCCTACTAGCTATGCTCATGGAGGCTATACTTGAGGCTGATCCTCATCCCCAGCCCATGGTGGTACACCTACTAGCACCTGTTGTTGATCCTGCATCTGCACGTGAAGCTGAACTAGCTAAACTTGGGGCCCAATCGGCTAGTCTTGTCATGCACCATCCCTTTGTCCTTGTCCTCACCCTCTACCTCTCACCTTCCGTTGATCAAGGACTATGCCTAGAATTGTCAAACATAGGGGAGGCTGGAACCAATCCCTATATGCTTGTGTGACACTTGGATCCACAAGCCCCTGATCATAAGCCCATGGCTGAGCCACCAACTTTCTGAAACTATCAACAACCTCTGAGGTAGGGATGTATCACCCCCATGAAACCTATGACATGGTGCAAGAAAATATGACCACAGTCATCATTTGGCTGATCCTAAGGCTCACCAAACTGGTTCTAAATGCGCCTAGGAAGATATCTCTCTATCATTGTGTGCTCTTGCCCTTGCATGAAGTGGTCTTAATGGGCATAGAAGATTTGATTTACATCATCAGCCCATCTGGGCTGACCAAGGTACGAGCACCATATAAACACCTGAATCTCATCTAGGACCCTCCTCCAATAGGGAATCCCATGCTTTCCTCTGTGTGAAGGACACACCACCTCTGTAGCACCATACAAGGGGATCATCAGGCCCCATTGGTACTAGAATAATGCATGGATGAAGAACGATGATCTGCTCCCATGCCCATATGTGGAGAAGTTTCACACCTGCTCTGAGTGCTCTGCCATCTAGGTAGACATACTCATGAAAATATCTATACAGTGACGCAAGAAAAACAAGCCCCCAAGCAAAGCGAGTAGGCCTGTCATGCATAACCATGCACTCCCAACAGAGTCCCCAACTAGGAATAAAGTACCGTCACTGACGATTTGAGGTAGCAAAACCTAAAATAATGGCCACAACAACTAAGTGGAAGGGGGGAGCGATAGCCCTATGAAGCTCAAGCTCAATCTGTCCCTCACAAATAAAAATGTCCTCTATGGTGAGGATTGTGTGATAGGCATTCTGCCTCTCATCTATATCAAAAATGACATGCCGACCATGAATCAACAATCTCAAGATGTGCCAAATGTCCTCTAAGGTGACAGCGGCCCTGCTGGTGGGAAGGTGGAAAGAAGAGGTCTCACTGTGCCATCTCTCATCAAGCGCTAACGTCATCCCAAAGTGGGTGCGAATGGGTGCTACATAGGCAATGTACCACAACCTTATGTCTCATAGTTGATCCTGATCTCTATTGCTAAATTCCCGCAAGTAACCAAATAGATCCTGTGACCTATGCTCTCAGGAGTAGAGCTCCCTCACCGTATCCTGCATCAAGGAAGGTCACCATGTTAAAAAATTTGGAAAAGTTTTTGCTGGGTGTCCAAGAAACCACTTCGGCATCACAATCTGTGAAGGTGTCGTAGTTTGATTTTTATCAAACTATGACATTGGGGCAAAAAATGTCAAAAGTGCACTATCGTGGTGCACTTTCCTTCCAAGCGACACAATTTGAAAAGATAAAGAGCCACCACGTCGTACTTTAGAAATGACCCCACAAGCCATGACCTCAGCCTCAGAGTTTTCAAACTCCAAACTCTGCCACCATGGTGCAATCTAACACTAAGCGGCACAATTTTATTTTTGAGTGGCGCTATATAGCACCATTGCAGAAGGACTAACTTTGAAAGCATTAAATGAATGCTAAAAATGAAAACTAAGGCTCAAGTAAGGATAACTTACCGATGCCCCAATGTTGGGTGGCTGCTAGTATGTTTAGACTCGATCAAAAATGTGCATTAGAAGTTGTCGTTGTAGCATATCATCAAGAGGTCAAAACTCAAATCTCAAGGTTGCTAGATGGTTGTGTGTTAAGGTGAATTGAAAGTGACCCCTCGAAGCCTTTTTAAGCTTGAAAATTAGGGTTTTTTCACCCTAATTGATTATCCTACTAGGGTTTTGGACCCCTGAACTTATTTTTGTCTAGTTGAGGCCTATTTTACATCATTTTATTATGTTTAGACACGTTTTTGGTCTCTTGGAGCCTTTTTGGACCTGTCGGGAACCTTGTCCTCTTTTTTCTCGAGATCACCCAAAAATTGAAATTTTCATCCAATATCTCGAGGGGCCAATATATTGGCATGTTTTCTCTCACCAGACAGTAGTGGGGCAAGATTTTAAATACTAATTTTTTTGGCTTTGATCAAGATCATTTATTCTTTGAACCAATGCAACAAGTGCATTGCTTCAAAGAGGGGCAAAATGTAGACACATAAAGCTAACATCTTGACCACTAACATCATTTCATCTTGAATCATCCTTTAGTTTAACTGTTTAATCAAATACCCTTATCTGATTAAATTCATCAATATTTCTCTCTTAATTAAATAAACTAGTTATCTAATTAAGTCACCTCTTCTCGATAATTAAATTAATCATTTTGATCAAATTATCCTATTTAATTAAATAATTTATTTTATTTTAGTAAATCTCTAAAGTCTATCTATTAAATTAAATAAATTAAAACCTTATTTAGTTTAATCTAACATCATTCATTTTAATTAAATAAATCAAAATCTTTGTTTAATTAATCTCTTATCACATTCTTCTCAATATTTGATTTAAATAAATCCATAAATTTAAGTCAAATAGGTCACATCATCTAACCCCCTTCACTAAATTAATTAACTTTGATTAATTTAATCTCCTCTCATGTCCCATCCTCTAGCTTTTACCACTTGCACACATGAAAATAGATATAATTCATTTATTAAATCTCCATTTTCCTCACAAGGCATCTTTTAAGGAATATTCTTCAAGTTTGAATTCAAAATCTAAGTTGACATGTACATCCAACAAAGGAATTTACTCCATCTTACATGTCCTTTGCCTTGGACCAAGTGACATTCAATGCATTCTTTCTTCCCTCTTGCATGTCATTTCAACAACTTCAAAATTCAAAAATAGGAATTTATTGGCACAATCATCAAAACTTGCACAACCTCCATCCACTCATAGGTTGACAAGTGGCATCTTGCCATTGGATGAATGTTAGTCCCACATTGCTCTATTTTGGACATTCATCCATCTTGGCATTCTATAAATAAAGAGATCATCTCCTCATTCTGTTATCCACAATTTGAGTAAAGTTGCTATGCTCGAATATTTAGCAAATTCCATCCATTATCATTGAATCTTAGCTAGGTTATGCAGATTTTTTCATTGGAGCACTCGCCATCCTTCATCAAAGTGGATCATTCATGAACATTCATCAATCTTGCATCATAGGAATTGGGAAAGGGCCAGTTTTCACATCAAATTGGCACCAATTCCCCCATGGGATCATGAGTTTGCTAGTTTAATTAGGATTCAATCTCTATTTTATTGTTTTCTCATTGTGTTCATCTCTTTTTCCTAATTTAAACTTTGTGAATGGATTTCATGGAGAATCCTTGTTCTTTCTTTCATTTGATAATCTACTATGTTTGTTCTTATTGTTTTGTGGGTATTGGGATTGGGTTTCGCACAACCACCCTTCAGAAAAGTGAGGAAAATCAGTGATTGATGATGAGTTTTCAACAGTATAGCAAGGAAAGAAGGCATTCACTAGAAGACAAAATTGCTATAGTGTCAAAGCCACTAAAGGACAAAATAGGAATGAGACAAAAAAAATTATTTTATATTAATATATTTTGGAGGTAAGTGAAACCCTAATGTAAAATGAATCTTGGCTACACAATTAAAGTAAATCATGGTCATTCATTTCACTTTTGAAAATTATAAATAGGGGTATCATCTCATTTTCAAATGGAGAGTTGAGTTGTTCTGTAAAGACATGTTGTAGAAATTTCAATAGAATTTCATTATTTTGGTTGATTCTTGTGTTTCCCACATGTTGCATGATTCATCTTCTCAAATTTAGTAGATTTGGATAGATTTAGTTTTTTGTTCTAAGTGTTTCAAGTAGCTTTTAGTAGTTTATTTCATGTTGCACATTAATAGTGGAGAATGTTATTGTGTTGTTGCCTTGCATGTTCATGCTTTTAACTATTTGTTGATGATGACCAGTAGTGTAAAGCTATTTTGAACATTAACTTATTGTTGCACTTAAAATTCATCTTTTATTCATGCTTTATGGTGAATGAATAGCTAAAAACCTGCAGACCTTAGAAGATAGCACTAGTTTCATTAGATTGTACGTTGTTTGGTTAAGTGGAACTTAGTTTTAGGAAGGTTGTCCATTGTAGCATCCTCCATTATCACTGTTCATCATTAGTTGCAGGTCTAGGAACTTTTACCTCCTTTTTGACCTTTCTTTGAGATAGTAGTTAAAAGAAAGTTCCAACATCATTGTAAAGCCAAATGTGATGTTGAACATGGAGTTTTAGATTGCTATTTTGAACTTGCAGCAGTTTTACCTCACTTTCAAAATCTCATAAACTCCATTCAAAGACCTAATTCCCTTCCAAATTAGCAAATTCTCCATGCTCCTTGTGATTACCAGCAAATCACAACAATCCACTAAGTTGTTTTTGTAAGTCATGACCTAACACCTAAGAGACCTTGGGTTAATTTTCTCCAAATTGTTTGTAGGAAGTTTCCTTTCATAAGAGGTAGTGCACTTGTGTGCTACCTATGTTGAGAAATTAAAAAAAAACCATCAACAGAAATGGCACTAGAATGAGGGCCTCCCTTTTTTCTAATTTGGATTGAATTATTTCCTTGTCCCTCGAGAGGTTCCAAAGAGTGTTAAGATCTAACCAAACCAAGGGGAATTTCAAAGCTACCACCCCCTACCAAGGTTAAGAGAGCCAAAAGAGGGGAAGCATCTACCTCAACCTCATCTGCTCATCCCACTTCACCTCCATCCTCACCTCTTCCTTCCATCCATTCACCTCACTCTTCCCCTTCCTTGCCTACAACCCCCTTTTCTTCCTAGTCGCTCCAAACTGCCTTCCAACCCTTTGCTTTCCACAATGAAGGCATTGCCTCAAGTATTGTTGCTCCTTTGTGGCCCCAAGTTACTGTAGCATAGCCAGTACAACCTCCACCTTCCATCATGGCTTGGATAGGTAACAACCTATCTTCCTTGCCATTCAATGACTATTATGACATGCCAAAGAATCTAGAAGGATTTTACACTAAGTTTCATCCTCATGATCTGCAAAGGAAAATATTAAGATCTTTAAAACACCTTTGAAGGACATGCAAATAGATCATGAAGATGTGGGTTGTAGGATCTCTCCCTAATCCTTGCAGGATGAGGCCTTTTATTGGTACATCAACCTACCAAATGGATCCATCACCAATTGGAATCTATTAAATAACACCTTCTTGTAGAAATACAAGATTCCAATCAGCCCTTTCAAATTATATCAATAGTTCATGTCTGTTTGAAGAGAAGTCAATGAACCAATTACCTTGTTCAATTATCGGTTCCATTATGCTTACATGAGATTGCAAGTACCCTATGTAGTTGATGACCCCTTTGTTCAACAAATCTAGTATGCTGCCTCAGACAACCTCACATCTACATTAGTGAAGAGAATGCACCCACCGCCTACCAGCTTGGTGGAGGCTTATGTGAAAGTAGTCCTAGTAAGTACCGATCTAGGATAAAACATTGCTAGCCCACTACCATCCTTGGTACTAGCTATTCATCCAATGCATATCCAAGGACTCACCTAGGCCTTGGCACATCAAACACCAATCATGAATCAAGTCCCACTGCTGCCAATGGTGCCTCATCTGGGGAAACCATTGAATTAAGCACCTCAATTTCCTCATTTCTTGCATCCATAGCAACAACCAGTTTACCCTCAGTAGCCCCAAGTTCCTGCATACCTATAGGGATTTGAGTTCCCTCCTACTCAATAGAATCAACCAGCAGTATAGCTTGTCTTCCTCCAGAATCAATCACCTCAATCGAACAACATAGAGGAGGATCAAATAGATGAATTGACGGAGATGATCAAGAAGATGCCAAATAAAATGACACACTTAAGGAATTAGAATAACCAACTACAAGCCTCCCAAAGAAGCATCCAAGCCAACCTCAACTAAGATAACTGTGACAACCATGATGCAGGTGCTTCCTCCAAACAAAATTATAAGAGAGGTAAAAGTTCTAACCAAGGATTCGAGAGGAGACCTTCACAAAGGAAAAATCAGACATGGAACATGAGGCTAAACAATAGACACATTCCTACACCTCTTGAGAAACTAGCCAATGCAAATAAGACTACAAGCAAAGTATACTTAGTAGAAGCAACCCTATCTAGATGGTGTCGCGTTTATAAAATAAATAGGCATTCTAAATTAGATTGCCTTGAGTTCCAAACAACCACAAAAATTTTCCAAGTAGAAGTTCAAAATGTTGTAGATGGTGTAGGTTGTAGAGACATATTCCCTTCCAAACCACATGATTCCTTGATGCTCGTAGTTAACCAAGCTCCTTTCTGAAGAGGTGAGAACAACGTACCTGAAAAGGAAACCTCTCCCCCAAAGGATGAAGAAGAAAAAGAGGTAAGCAATGGAATCCCATTATCTCAACTCTTTGATTCAATACATGATGGTCAAATATATTAGGACGAGACACATGAAGATGACGTCCAAATGTTCCAACAAAGGGAAACCCCTTATAACCTAAGGAATAGACAAGAATGTCACCATTTTATGAACTTTACCCCACCTAATAACTTTAGCACACTGCCTGACCTAGATGCTAGTAATAACCTAGGCTACACTTATGTACTCGCCCAAATTTTCAACAAGAATAGGTAGAGTCAAACCCAAAATCAGCCCACTAGTTCCTCTAAAGATAAATCCTTTGAAGGTAAAATTGAGTAAATGGGTGAATATGTGGCAAAAGAATTCAAGATCAAATTGAGCCTATCAACCTTTGAATTGCTTAAGGTCCTCATAATTAGATATTCCCTCTTTAGGGTGCTTAATGGGACTGCCTCATCCAAGCTATCCCAAGAAGTGTCTACCAAAAGGGTTTCCTTTGATGATTCACAAAACGAGTCTTTCATCAACAAAATCCTAGGAAAGAAAATAAATCAACCCTCAAATCAGAAAACAAGCAAGCAAACAACCAAGGAACAAAATCAGGCACAAAGTAGGGATAAAGCTAATGATAAGGAAAAAGCTCAAGTAGCCCAATTGGACACACCCATGGGCTTGTTCTAAGGAAAAATAGAAACTCCTCCTTTCTTGACAACTATTAGAATATTAAGAAAGAACTTGAACAATTGTCTACTTGATTCAAGAGCCTCAGCCAATGTCATGCCTCTGGTAGTATGCAAAGCTCCGGGAATTGTTCCAATACCCTCCTGATGGAAGGTGACCTAGTTGGATGACATAGAGGTGAACATAGTTAGAGAAAATAATAGGATTCCTATGTAGATTGCTACTTACCCAAGGGTGAAGTAGGTGATCGACATTCAAGTTGTTGATATCCCATACACATATGGCATAATACTTGGAAGAGACTTCACTCGAGCACTAAATGGATATGGTGCAATAAATTTTTCTCACCTATGGCTATTGTGGAAAGGGTTTCCAAACTAGATTTGTATAAATTGGGAGCCCCATAAGAAATTCATGATCACAAAATAAAATAACACAAATGAGGTGTTGTTTGCTGAAATAGAATTAGGCAACTATTGTCTCGTGGCATATCAAGAAGAACTAGAGTTTCAAGAAGAGGAAGTGGCCAAAGAAGTTATCCTCATGTTATGTAATCCTCTAACCAACATAACTTATGTGCATCAAAGTATAGAGATGTTGGAAGAATAAGATGATGAAGACTCCTATGAGGATGCTAGCCTGGGATTGATTGATGGATTCTAGGACTTTATGGAAAAATGCATGCATGATTAGCTCAGCTTAGGAGCAAGAATGGACTTTCAAGATCTCTTATTACATAATTGGTGCAGGATACACAATGCTTCCCACTCAAAATTTGAATGTTGCTTGTGCTAAATAGTAGTTGAGAACATTAGAGGACAAGTTACCCTAAGGAGGAACTCCGAACAGAATAGTTGAACCAAAGACATGTTGAATCTTTTCCTTCACCCAAAGATGCTAAAACAGGTGTCCAACCAAGAGAGGAAGTGTGCTTTATTGGCTCCAAAGCCCAAGGTTCCTCTAAGTTTTGGATGCTGCGCTTCGATGGGTCCATTTCTAAGCAAGGAGTAGGAGTTGGATTCGAGCTTATCAGCCTTACAGGCAAGAAAATATTTGCTGCTCACACACTCCAATTCTATTGTAAAAACAATGTAGTGGAGTACGACGCATTAGTGCATGGTCTATTGATGGAACTAAGAAAGAAGTTTAAAATGTTATAAGTCTTTGGTGACTCAGAGCTAGTAGTAAAACAAGTTAGGTAGTTGTATTCTTGTCATGATAGAGGGTTGTCAAGCTATAGGCATAGGGTCTAGGATTTCATAGAAGGTTTAGACACATTTAACATTTAGCTAATCCCTCATTCCAAGAACCATACTACTAATGTCTTAGCCCAAGCAGCTAGTACCCTACAACCTTTGTCCTTGGCTAGATTGAAAAGGATCATCATTGAGCTTACTTCCACTCCATTAGTGTCAGATAAGATCACCAATTTCCAAGTGTTCAATGATGACAAGCATTTCTTAGATTTCATCACTAGCTCTAATGTGTTCGTGACTCAAATAATTGATGAGGCAGAGCCCAAAGAGGATGAATTAGACATAGAGGGAGTCATTAATCTAAAAAATCCATAATACCACGGGGTATGGTTCAACTTGAATGAATATTTGATGTGGATCAGATCAGGGATCATGATCAACAAACAAAGAAGGATTCCATTGACAACTAGTGCGATGCTCACAACTTAGGAACAAACAAAGAAGTTAAGAATGTGTTCATTGGAAAAGTGTGCACACTAGAAGAAAGGAAAGGGTTTGTTGATGCCTTGTGCAAGTACCATGATGTGGTTTCTTGGATTTACAAGGCCTTGAATAAATATGACACTTTAGTCATCACTCACACCATCCCTCTCAAGTCGGATGTGAGACCTTTTTGGCAACGTCAACACTCGATCAATGCATTGCTAAAACCAATCATCTACAAAGAAGTACAAAAGTTGTTGTCCACCAGAATCATATGCCCAGTTAGACACTCCACATGGGTGGAGAACTTGGTCCTAGTCAGGAAAGAGAACATAGTAATAAGATTATGCATAGACTTCTGCAACTTGAATAGGGCATTAGAAAAGGAAAACTATCAGGTGCCCTCTTTGGATGAAGTGTTGTAGATAATTAATGGATCTTAGATGATGTATTTATTAGATGGATACTTGGGATACAATCAGGTGATGGTACAGTACGAGGATAGGCATAAAATGACTTTTAATACAAAATAGGGAACATTTTCATACAAAAGAATGTTGTTTGGACTAATCAATGTTGGCACAACCTTTCAACATGCCATGGTTATTTCCTTCAAGGGCCTGATTGGAAAATGCATCATCATCCATATAGATAATCTTACCATTTTTTCAAAGAAAAGAGGGGATCACGTCTCAAACTTATGTAAGGTCTTCTAGAAGTGTAGAGAGTTTGGAATTTCGTTGAATTTGAAGAAGTGTATTTTCAGAGTTACAAGAGGTAAGTTTTTGGGCCACATAATCTCAAAAAAGGGAATCTTTATAGACCCTGAATGCATACAAGACATTTTTAGAATTTAGCTTCTAGGTAGCAAGAAGGAGCTGAAATCCTTCTTTGGAAAGATCATTTTTTTTAGAAAGTTCATCACAAGCTTTGCTGAAATAATCAATCCACTAAATGCTATGCTAAAGCAAGATGCGAAGGTCAAATGAATGTTGCAACCCAAATAGTATTTTGAAGAAATCAAGAAAGAAATTGTTGATGCACCAGTGTTGGTCAGCTTGGATTACCTAAAGCCCTTTTACATCTATTCATTTGCTTCAGATCAATCTTGTACCAGTATACTGACTCAGAAAGATGATGAAGGGAGTGAACACCCTATTTCCTTCATGAGTGATCCACTAAAAGAAACAAAGTTAAGGTATTAAAATGTTGAAAAGCATGCATAGATTTTGGTCAGAGGAGTTAATAAATTTTGACATTACATCTTACGAAAGAAGGTGTTTACAATTGTGCCTTATCTAGCAGTTAAGACTCCGTTAATGCAGAATGAGCTAGGAGAAAGGAGAGCCTAATAGGTAAATTTATTATAGGAATATGACATGGTAATTCATCCCATAATTTTTTTCCGAGGGCAAGCCCTCACTAGAACAATAGCTCAAACAATAGTCAAAGTAGGAACTGAGCTCACTGTGTAGCAGTACTAACTAGAAGATGTTTCTCTGAGAGAGTGGTACAACACCATCATCTACTATTTGTTGAGCAAAACTTTCTTGTCCCAACTCCATGGAGTACAAAAGTGTTCCCTCAGACTGAAGAGCAACAACTACATGATGCAAGGATCTATATTATACAAGAGAAATTGTGAGGGAATCTACCTTAGGTGCATGGGAAAAGAGGAAGTAGTCAAAGTATTGATAAAATTTCATGATAAATTTGGTACTAGCCACAGATCCATCCCTTCAACCGCTCACCAAATCCTATGGGTTGGGTACTACTGGCCGATGGTGTTTAAGGATGTGCACAATCATTTTAAAACTTGTATCATTTTCCAAACTGCTGCTACTAGAGAAAGAAATGTTGTTGTCCTATTGCAAATAGTCCTAGAGGTAAGGCCATTTACTTAGTGGGGACTTGACTTCATTGTTCTAATAAGCCCACCATCCTCTGTAGGCCATAGGTACATTCCAATTGCTTCTAATTACTATACTAGATGGAAAGAAGTAATAGGATGTTGGAAATGCACTATTAAAGTGGTTGTTAACTTTTTGGAAATTTTTATCTTGAATTGTTTTGGTTTCCCCTTCACCCTCATGTGCGATAATGGACTTTCCTTTTCCTCACTTAAGTTTTCTAGTTGGGCCTTCGATTATGGGATTGCGCTTAAGTTTTCTTCCAACTACTATCCCCAAGGAAACAACCTAGTTGAATCAATGAAAAAAAATACGAGAAATGTGATAAAAAAAAATGCTTGATAGGAATCCCAAGGACTAGCACACCCAATTGTGTTTTTCCCTTTGGGTAGATTGTACATGCCATAAGGCCTCTCTCAGTGATTCTCCATTTCATCTAGCCTATGGTGTAGAGTCCATCTTTCCCGTCCACCTCAAGATTCCCACCCTCTAGTTTCTCAGCACATACAATGAAGAGGGAGATTGATGAGAAGCCCATTTAGTTGAACTATTGCATTTAGAGGAAGTTTGTGATAGAGAAA
>VDFB02000008.1:254102919-254146930 GCA_007258455.2 Sequoia sempervirens
CATAGCAATTTTAAAAATACTACAAAAAATTTCATCGTGCTCAGGTCGTACAAGAGTTGCTATGTTATGTTTTCTAACAAAAATAGCACCAATTTGTGTATGTCCCTCTTTTGAACCCCTTAATCTCAACCATTTTCAAAATAAATTAGTAGTTTAGAAAGTAGACTCGGAGCACTTCGATCCTTGTTTTTGTTCCATCTCAAAATTTTGAGTGTAACTTTTCTCAATTTCATGTCCAAGGTCAGTATTTCCTTATTTCAGAAAAAAATGGCCACTTAAGCCCCCTTTTTGGGAACCATCTTGGTGCACTTACCCACATACATCAATATGTGTCGATATAATTATAAAATATAGGTACAAAATAGCCATATAGGCTTACGAGAATGCCATATAGGCATACAATGTCAAATATATCCAATGGAAAATATGTACAAAACTGTCATGTAGGCATACAACAAAGGGCTCTGGAATCAAAAGTCATTGCTCTCCAGGCTCTCGAAATAAACTCTTTCCCTTTGCTTGTCGATCAGATGGTGATAGGTCTGTCACTCGTTTGTGCTGCACTCGAGGAGTTCTCTTGCTACTCCTCCTAGTACTGTTAAGTTCTTGGTGAAGTTTTAACTATTACAATAAGAAGTAAAGACATTAATATATAGAAATCACATTATAAAAAATGATATATTTAACAAAATAATCACTCACGATCACTCTCCACGAGGGAAATATTTGCATGTTGATGTTGAGGTGTGCTCAAGCCCCGTATAAACCATCCAAATAGAAATTAAACTACGAATCAATAATGGTTTGATTTTTCACTAGACCTAACATCTATAACAACAAATGTAAATTGAAATCTAGTAATTATCCTCATACCTCCCCTGTTAGAGCCATCAAGGATTGTATAGTGGATGAAACACCGATATTCATTTCCCTCGTAACATTTGGAGGTGTTTTTTCCTCCAACATCTTAAAATGAAACAACAAATTATTCAATCACAAAAAAGTTACAATAGTGATCCACATCATGACTTATAATGTATGAGATATAATGAACAAAATTTTGAGTACTTATTAAACTATATATTTCTGATTATCATGCTTACTATTTTCCCTATCCATATCTTGTTTGAATGGATGTGTCTTTAGGATTTTACCCATAGCAGCAAGCCACTAAACCATTTGATTAAATTCTTTCATAAATATGTATGATAACTATGGTGGTATAGAGAAGGCAATGAACTATTTGAAAAAATGCCTCAAAAGAAATGGGGTCTCGTGGTGATGGAATGCCATTACAAAAAAATGCACATCATGGCATTCCATCACCATAAGACCACATTTCTTTTAGGCATTTTTTCAAAAAGTTCATTGTCTTCTCTATGGTATTATTGCTTACTATTATGCTTTGATGGATATTTTTCCAAGCATCCATAGTTTGTTGGAAAGCACCTATTTTAGGCTTTTATCCATAGCAACAAGGAAGTGAGTAGTTTGATAAAATGCTCTGGTGCACATGTATGAAAAATGTGGTATCATAGAAAAGGTGGTGAGCAATTTGAAGAAATGCCTTGAAGAAATGTGGTCTCATGGTGATGGAATGGAATTCCATCACCATGAGATCGCATTTCTTCAAGGAATTTTTTCAAACTACTAATTGCCTTGTTTATGCTATTGCTTACTATTATGGTTTCATGTAGTTTTTCCAAGCATCCATAGTTTGTCGTGCAGGTGCACCTTTTCAAGCACATGCCTCTATGTGAAGTAATTGCATCACTGCTTATGTTGACTTTCTAAACAACTATATTATAGTTGAAATTTTTTCATCTATCAACATCTAGTTATTAGTTATGGAATATGAAGTAATGCTTTGAGTTTGAATGATGTGCAATGCAACGTAACCAATGATATGAATATAAACTAAACAAATCTATTAAGTACAATTCATTAGTTAAACTCTTTATTCTATTACATGTGTGTAGATTTGAGTAAATCCACTAGCACTAGGAGGCATTCCCTTGAAACCTCCAATATTACCCTGTTCAACATCCAAAATCACATATTAAAATACCATTCATAAAAGAATGCTATTAACATGTAATAAATTTATGATTGTTTACTAGTTAATTACCCCACCGATAGGTGTACTACAGAAAAAAGTAGGTGGAGGCCCGATGTATCTGGTCTCAACATTGTGACCTTGCAATTTAATTAAAATCATAAAACTAAATTAGTTAATATTGCATTTCAAAATTGAAATTTAATAAATTAAATTCAATGAACATGCTAACTTTTACCTGAGTATCAATGCCATACGCATCATTGAAAATGTCAACCGCCTTCTCCATCTTCGTAGTTGCATACGAATCCTGCTTAGCAGCCTCCTGAGTGTCGGTGGGTCATATGAAAAAGTTGCCCGCAAGATTGACACACATGGGTTCGAAGGCCACCACTCGAAGACTCCCCTAGATGGCGCTATAGAATAGGGCTAGTATGATGGATGACACTCTAGGTCAAAGTGTTGATTGCTTGCAATGTATCTACGTTGGCACTCTCCTTCGTGACGACAGGAATAACAATGTGCTCACGAGGTGTCCTAGCGAGAGCTCATCTCCCTTGCCACATAGGATCTTACTGTGCATTGGGCCTATCCTGAGTTGACCCCCCACCTCTGCCGTAGAAGTCCCTCATATCAAAATAATTTGGGATTTTGTTCAATATGAACTCACTATATAGTTTCCTAAGAAAATACCGAGGGACTTCACAATTTTTGCATGGTCGGCCATCGAAGAGCATGTACCACCTATCATAAAGATGGTTCCTAATCTCTTGGTGGTGGCACCAATGAATAGGAAACCTCTTCGCATTGAAGCTAAGATTTTGATTTGTGTGTGTGTCAATGAATAATGAGCACAAATCACCTTTTGTAAATTCTAAATCCTTTACTTGTTTATATGATAGTTTATCTACATAATATGCCCTAGCCACCTGCCTCCTATCTTGCCATCCAATTATTTATTTTCTAATTGAATGTACATTTTTCAACATATCTTTCAATGAATTTGCTAGGGTCATTCTTTCTGTGGTTGAACCATTTGGATCACTCAACCTACTAATAAAATCCTCAATTTTTTTTTTGTTGTTCTCAATTTCACTCATTAAATTTTGTTGAGTGCCAGGAGGGTGTTGAGTGATTGGTGGAGGAGGTTGTTGTTGAGGTTGATTTTCTTGTTGAGGATTTTGAGGGTTTGCTGGTTCATTTGCATCTCCTACAAATTCAAAAAATATATATATCAAATATAACCTAAAACTAACAAAATCAACCTAAAACTAAGAAATTCGAAACAAACAATAAGCAATACTTGCCTCTCCCACATCTTCACCATCGTGGCACCATCCTTGCAAAGAAATAGTAATTGTTGTTGAATATTTTTGCACAATACCTCCTCCTAGAACGCGAGCGTGAAAATTGGGGTTTTTTTCCTTGGGAAAAACAAAAAAAATAGTTGAAGTGAAAATGAATGACTTTCACTTTTTTATTTTCTTTTAATGTGCAATAATGTGAGCACGTTATAATGTGCTTGCACTATGAGTTTTCAAACTTTTTTAAAAAAGTGGCCACAAAATTGCTACCCAAATTCATGCACCCACCTATAAACACCTTTCCTTTTTAGTTTGATGTGTTATGCCGAAGTTATGATTATACAATAGATGGCCACAGACTCAAATCATTTCTAGCAACATTGAAAGATGTTTCTCTAAGATGGTTCATGGGGTTGGGAAGAGATAACATTCCCAATTGGAACATAATGAAGAAAAAATTCCTGGATAAATACCAGGAATACTGTAGAGACATAGATAGAAAGAGGGATGACATCTTCAATATGTCACGGAAGGAAGATGAATCTTTGGAAGACTATGTTAGAGGTTTCAATTCTACCTCAAGAAATCTCATCAAAACACTCTGATGAATCCCTAAAATTGGTAAAGGGGAGTTAATGAGGACTGTATGGATGCACTTAACCTCATTGTGCAAGAGACATCTCATAGTTACCATTTGAGGAGCTCTCTAAAGCATGTAGAAACTATTCAAGGTCTTTTACCAAGAAGGTTAGAGGAGATAAGACATCTTCCATCAACAAATCAACCACTAGAGTCTCAAGGGTGGAGCTAAGCAATCTTCTATCAAACATTAAGGAAGATATCATAAGCCACTTTTCTACACAATTAGATACCCTTCACATCAATAAAAATCAAGAGGAAGTAGAAGCAACCCTCACAAAATACTACTAACACTATAGACAAAATAAGGTCAATTACAAGTGCAAAAATTTGGCCAACATTTTTGAAGATAAGCAAGGGAAATCAAAATTGCATGCACTGGGAGATGAATATGGTCAAGTGTTTTACATAGCTCAATGCAAACCATGGCAACCAAGACAAGGTATGCCCCAAGATCCCTTGAATTATAACATGTCATTTCCATTCAATAATATAAATTTCCCTAATTGGAACCCTCAATCTTAGACTAATGTGCAAAACTCATAATGGCCAATGCCTCAATCCAATTGGAATCAACAATAGAAAAACATGTGGCCACCACAAAATTTCCAAGGATCTAATTATAATTCTCAATGACCACCCCAATAAAATCAATTGCAACCTTAATGGCAAAGAGATTAGTAGTGGCAAAATCAAAATCTCAACTATCAGTAGCCACAATAGCCTTTACAACCACAAGAACAAGCCATAATGCCAAATCCTTCAACAACTGCATCAAATTCACCAAGAGCACCTCAATTGCCAACACAACCTACACTAGGGTAAAAGTACAAAGTTGTGTCACACATTCATCCAACTTATCAGCACAACTAAATTTAAGTATTTCTAACTAAAAATCAATCTTGGTCAAACATATGATCTAGTAAGATTCATTCTAGCTAACTTAGATACTTCCACCTCTTTTTCAATTAAAATTGTTGGCTAAAAATATATGGAGCACCACTTTGAGGCCAATAAATACCAAAAAAATAAAATTATTTGAAAATATTGATGTTTCAATAACTCCTACTCATGTAAATACCATTTTTTTAAATATAAAAAATACCCTTTTGTAGATCCATAATTGTAGTTTTCAAAAGTATATTAATTTTAATAGTTTAATTATTATTTATTTTTTTTATTTTTACTAAAAGTAGGTTATCAACATAAAATATTAGGTTGATTACCATGCCAAGGAGAAAAAACTAAAACTTATTAAAAAAATTGAAAAAAATATGATGCACTAGATAAAAGAATCTATATCAAGATGGTATAACTTTTTTTCCATTTTAGATAAATTTTCAATATGAAATTTGACGTCGAATGGAAACAATTGTTTTTTGATACACACACATTTTAATATTTATTTTAAAATATATATAAATATCAAAATTGGAAAAAATATATATCCATGCACTAATGTTTCAAGTTATAAATACACACAAAAAATTTGAAAGAAAATAAAATAAAATTTACTATAAAAAGTTTAACATGTCATGTAAATTTATTTTTTAGGATTTTATCAGCAACTAAATTATAGGGGAGAGGGGCCCAAAGTAGGGCACCCTAACTTTGGAGGTCCACGTGGAGTGCCATGTGGACCAATTTTTTTTCTAAATTTGTCCACCATGTCATCCTGCCACTTGTGCATCCACTAGTTTTATTTTTAAAAAAATTGGAGCACCCTGCCACCTGTCACACACCTATTCATCTGAGGTGATCAAAACGGGCCCATTTTTCCCTCTACCCAAAAGTGGAGCCCATCTGCCACGTTATTCAATGAACAAATCTACGTGCTTTGGATTGAACAAACGTGTGGCTTCCGACAGCCTCGCCACCCTAAACGACCAGTTTAGAGCATTAACTCTTCGCCGCCTCATTCATTACATCCACTATTGCACGCCCCTACATATTTAGTCAGACTAAAAAGTGTGTATAATAGAGATCAAGGTTCATTCAATGCTCCACATTCTCACATATCCCACTCATTCACATCCCTTTTGTTTGCATTTATTCTAGAGTGTTCATTTGGTTACACACCCATACTAGTTTGGCTCCCCATGATTATTGTTCGGCTCTCCACACTTCTTTGTTCAGCTCTGCACTCTCGAAAACTCCCTTTCTCTTTCAAGTGAGGTTTTCAACCTCTCGTAGTCTGTACCATTGTATTTTTATTCGACGGTATTCTACCATGCACTTATATCATTATGTTATTTTTTGCACAAAATTTCATTGTGTAAATTTATCTTTGAAAAATATTAATAGTAGCAAATGTGGGGAGGGTTTCACTAGTTTTCATTTCGTATATACTCATTCGTGCACTCATAATCTTGTGTTCTTCATTGGATGATGTTTTAACTAGTTTTTCATTATTATTAGATTCTTTCGATGATATATGGAAAGGGTTTCAGTGGTTTCTTCCATGCACTTCTATTATGAACTGGGTTTAACTGGTTAAACTGGTTTAATATGGAAATATGGAATAGGTTTAATTGGTTTTTCATTATTACATTGTTATTCCAAAATATGAAAATGGTTACTGGTTTAATATGGAAATATGAAAATGGTTATAGGTTTAATTGGTTTTTCATTATTACATTATTATTTTGAAATATGAAAATGGTTACTGATTTTAATTCTGAAAGGGTTTTGGTGGTTCACAATTATAGGGTTTTTTTCCATGCACTTATATTCGTGTGTCTGTCATTGCACAAACTTTAACTATGCAATTTTCCTCTAATATTTGTTTGTTATTCCCAACTATAAAAATGTTTCACTGCTTTTCATTTCAAAGATATTCTACCTTGCAATTGTATTATTTTGTTCTTCCTTGAACAATAGTTCACTCTATGAAATGCTTTTTATATTTGATTTTTATTACCAAATATGGAAAGGGTTTCGATGGTTCACAATTAAAGGGTTTTTTGCCATGCACTTGTATTCGTGTGTTCGTCATTGCACATACTTTAACTATGCATTTTTCCTTTAATATTTGTTTGTTATTCCCAAATATGAAAATGGTTTCACTACAATTCATTTCGGAGATTTTTTGCCTTGAAATTCTATTATTTTGTTCTTCCTTGCACAATACTTTCCTTCCTCAGTAATGCACCCTTCTCCTAATACCTAGTCCAAGGAATGATTCTTCCTCAATCCTTGACAATTCAAATTTACCACCTATTTTTTGTTGTCTTCTTGCCAAATCACTAGAGAGGCCTACAAAGTCCACATGTGCACTAAAAAAGGTCTAGATGTTCCACAAAGGTACATCTACAAACATAGATAAACATTGAAAGAAGCCTAATTTGTTCAAAATATATACAATATACCGTGGATGATTTGATCCATGCACATCATGTATATCTTGAACAAATAAGACTTATATGTATGTATATCTCTATTCATCCTATTACAATATAAGGGCCCATTCCTATTAACTTAATACTCATTTCAATGTATATCACTTGCATATAAATAGAGACTAAGTGTTGCACAATAATTCACTCTACAATTTTCTTTTTCTACTTCATTCTGACTATGAAATATGGATAGGGTTTGACTAGTTGTCCTTTACAAGGTTTTTTGCCATGCACTTCAATTTGTGTGTTCATAATTGCACAAAAATTCACACTACAAATTATTTTTTAAATTTTTTTGTTATTTCAAAATATGAAATGGTTTCAGTGGTTCTCATTTCAAAGATATTTTGTCATGCAATTGTATTATTTTGTTCTTATGTATGTACTTATATATATTCATTATATATGTAATTATATATATACATGTATATGTATATATATGTAATTGTATATGTATATAATATATATATATATATGTATATAATAAATATATGTATATATATATGCATATAATATATATAGGTATATGTATATGTATATAATTACATTCCTTCCCCACCCTAAATGACCAGTTTAGAGCAGTAATCGCTCGCTACCTCCTTTGTTACCTCCACTAGGAAAATTTCCTTATGCATCCCTCCACACTTACTCAGACTGGCAAGCGCCTACTTCAAAGATCAAGGTTCATTCAATACTTCAAATTCTCCCATATCCTACTCATTGCCATTCCTTTTGTTTGTGTTTATTCTCTAGAGTGTTTGTTTGGTTACACACCCATACATGTTCGAATCTTCACTCTTGAAAGCTCCCTTTCTCTTTCAGGTGAGCTTTTTTACCTCACTAGGTCTTTACTAGTGTCTTACATTTTCATATGGCTTCAATGAAGAACATATTAAAACTAATACATATATATATATAAAAACAATATTCAGATCATAGTTTTTTTGTCATATATCTATATATATGCCAACATATGTACATGGCATGCAAAAAATGTGATTGTTACACTCTACCTGCAAAAGATGGACTGATTTCAGATCAATTCTTAATGCCTACCAATGCCTAATAGTTCTATACTAATTCTTTATGACTAAAAATGCAAATCTATTGTATGTTATGCATATATTTTTCACAATGCACAAAATGTGATTGTTACACTCTACCTGCAAAAGATGGAGTGATTTCAGATCAATTCTTAATGCCTACCAATGCCTAATAGTTCTATACTAATTCTTTATGACTACAAATGTGAATATGTTGTATGTTATGCATATATTTTTCACAAAACTGTAAATTTCTAGGGTTTCACTATGATGTTGTTTACATTGGGGTTTTCATTTATATTCTTTATGCTTCAAAATGGAAATATGTTTGTATGCGCTGTCAATGTTTGTCACAGTAACAAGTAACACATTACCTGGGGTTTCAACTTACACTATTTATGAATGCCAAGTCATTTCAATTCAATTTCAGGGTCTTTTTTATTATATATGCCTAGGAATATATATCAGTTGTATGCATTGTAAATTTTTGTCATCCACCACCTTGTAACTCAATATCTGGGGTTTCAACTTGTATTTTTTTATGAATTTCAATGCATTTATGTTCCATGCAATGTGACTGTTACACCCAATCTTCTCGAAGTGCTAAAGATGTTGGTATATATATATTATATATAACTCATATATAAATGTTCAATTTGATTATCATTTAACTCATGTACAGATGTTGGTATATATATATATATACATACATACATACATACATACATACATACATATATATATACATACATACGGACAGACATATATATATACATACATACATACATACATACATGCATACATACATACATACACATATATATATGTATGTATGTATGTATGTATGTATATATATAGGAGCCAACTAACTACTAAACAAAAAGCACCTATATACATACAAAAATGCATGAAAAACATACATAACAACGTACATTGAAACATACATAACATGGCACGAAATCGTAGTGCGGGGCCCACCAAACGGGCGATTATAGAGAAAAGCAGCAGTAGGAGCAAATGACATGCGATTGTTAGGTGCAAGTTAAGAATGTTGTCAACTAGGTTTTCCTGCTTGTCAGTAGGTGAAAAAGGTGGGCAGGTTTGCTTTCTCGGAAAGTCTCTTTTCTTGGCACGGGAAAAGTGGAAGGGAAAGTGACGTGGGTGGAAACAAAGCCTTTTCTATTTTGAGGAAGAAAGGAGAAAATATTATTTGTTTCCAGTCTGCATGTTGAAAGGAAAAGCTGAAGGTCTGAGTGCATGTAGACAATGAATAATTTTAGGAGAATACCGATGAAATCGAGGTTGTAAGCTAAAGTGTGGAGTGCACGCAAAGAAGTTGGAGGATAATACCGACAAAATATGAGGTGAAGGGTAATTAGGTTACAGGCAAAGGGTTTTACAAGATTTTTTAATATGAAATTTGGGAAACCCAATGTGGAGTTATTTAAATGTATGAATGTCTTCAAAATCACGCATTCCATTGTTGTGTTTAAATTTTAGTTGATTGAAAAAAAAGTGCACAAAATAAATGTGAAGTGAATACTGACAAAATTTGAGGTGAGGGGTAATTGGGTTACAGGCAGAGGGTTTTACAAGATTTTTTAATATGAAATTTGGGAAACCCAATGTGGAGCTATTTAAATGTATGAATGTCTTCAAAATCACACATTCCATTGTTGTGTTTAAATTTCAGTTGATTGAAAAAAAAGTGCACAAAATAAATGTGAGGTGAATACTGACAAAATTTGAGGTGAGGGGTAATTAGGTTACATGCAGAGGGTTTTACAAGTTTTTTAATATAAAATTTGGGAAACCCAATGTGGGGTTATTTAAATTTATGAATTTCTTCAAATTAACACATTTCATTCTTGTGTTTTAATTTTAGTCGATTGAAAAAAAAAGTGCAGAAAATAATTGTGAATGGGAAACACACTGCTGGGTTTCAATTATGTGAATCTCCTTGTTTAAATGGAAAGGGTTGTCTCATGGTGGGTTGCTTGCTTATTAACACCCATGGATTTGCAACATGGAATGTTATAAAACAGTATGAATTTCTTCCAATTCGCACATTCCATTGTTGTGTTTTAATCTCAGTCAATTGAAAAAAGAAGTGCACAAAATAATTGTGAATGGAAAACATACTGTTGGGTTTCAATTATTTGAATCTCCTTGTTTAAATGTAAAGGGTTGTCTCATGGTGGGTTTCTTGCTTCTTAACACCCACGGTTGTGCAACATGGAATGTTACAAAATAGTATGAATTTCTTCAAATTAACGCATTCCATTCTTGTGTTTTAATTTCAGTTGATTGAAAAAAAAGTGCACAAAATAATTGTGAATGGGAAACACACTTCTGGGTTTCAGTTATGTGAATCTCCTTGTTTAAATGGAAAGGGTTGTCTCATGGTGGGTTGCTTGCTTCTTAACACCCATGGATTTGCAACATGGAATGTTACAAAATAGTATGAATGTCTTATAATTCACACATTCCATTGTCGTGTTTTAATTTCAGTCAATTGGAAAAAGAAGTGCACAAAATAATTGTGAATGGGAAACATACTGTTGGGTTTCAGTTATTTGAATCTCCTTGTTTAAATGTAAAGGGCTGTCTCATGGTGGGTTTCTTGCTTCTTAACACCCACGGTTGTGCAACGTGGAATGTTAAAAAACAGTATGAATGTCTTCAAATTAGTGCATTCCATTCTTGTGTTTTAATTTCAGCCAATTGAAAAAAAATATGCACAAAATAATTGTGAATGGGAAACACACTGTTGGGTTTCAATTATGTGAAACTCCTTGTTTAAATGGAAAGGGTTATCTCAAGGTGGGTTGCTTGCTTCTTAACACCCATGGTTTTGCAACATGGAATGTTACAAGACGGTGTGAATTTCTTCAAATTAACACATTCCATTCTTGTGTTTTAATTTTAGTTGATTGAAAATAAAGTGCACAAAATAATTGTGAATGAGAAACACAGTGTTGGGTTTCAGTTATGTGAATCTCCTTGTTTAAATTTAAAGGGTTATCTCATGGTGGGTTGCTTGCTTCTTAACACCCATGATTTTGGAACATGGAATGTTACAAAACAGTATGAATTTCTTCGAATTCACACATTCCATTTTTGTTTTTTAATTTCAGTCGATTGAAAAAAAAAGTGCATAAAATAATTGTGAATGGGAAACACAGTGATGGGTTTCAGTTATTTGAATAGATCCTTGTTTAAATGTAAAGGGTTGTCTCATGGTGGGTTGCTTGCTTCTTAACATCCATGGTTTTGCAACATGGAATGTTACAAAACAGTATGAATGTCTTCCAATTCACACATTCTATTCTTGCGTTTTAATTTCAGTCGATTGAAAAAAAAAAGTGTACAAAATAATTGTGAATGGGAAACACAATGTTGGGTTTCAGTTATTTGAATCTCCTTGTTTAATTGTAAAGGGTTGTCTCATGGTGGGTTTCTTGCTTCTTAACACCCACGGTTGTGCAATGTGGAATGTTACAAAAAAATATGAATTCCTTCAAATTAACACATTCCATTCTTGTGTTTTAATTTTAGTTGATTGAAAAAAAATGCATAAAATAATTGTGAATGGGAAACACATTGGTGGGTTTCAGTTATGTCAATGTCCTTGCTTAAATGGAAAGGGTTGTCTCATGGTGGGTTGCTTGCTTCTTAACACCCACGGTTTTGCAACATGGAATGTTACAAAATAGTATGAATGTATTCCAATTCACACATTCCATTGTTGTGTTTTAATTTCAGTCGATTGAAAAAAGAACTGCACAAAATAATTGTGAATGGGAAACATAGTGCTAGGTTTCAATTATTTGAATCTCCTTGTTTAAATGTAAAGGGTTGTCTCATGGTGGGTTGCTTGCTTCTTAACACTCACGGTTTTGCAACATGGAATGTTACAAAATAGTATGAATGTCTTCCAATTAACACATTCCATTGTTGTGTCTTATTTTCAGTCAATTGAAAAAAAATTTGCACAAAATAATTGTGAATAGGAAACACATTGTTGGGTTTCAGTTATGTGAATCTCCTTGTATAAATGTAAAGGGTTATCTCATGGTGAGTTGCTTGCTTCTTAACACCCACAGTTTTGCAACATGGAATGTTACAAAATAGTAAGAATTTATTTGAATTCACACATTCCATTGTTGTGTTTTAATTTCAGTCGATTGAAAAAAAAAGTGCACCAAATAATTGCAAATGGGAAACACAGTGCTGGGTTTCAGTTATTTGAATCTCCTTGTTTAAATGTAAAGGGTTGTCTCATGGTGGGTTGCTTCCTTCTTAACACCCACAGTTGTGCAACGTGGAATGTTACAAAACAATATGAATGTCTTCAAATTAACACATTCCATTCTTGTGTTTTAATTTCAGTCGATTGAAAAAAAAAGTTTAGAAAATAATTGTGAATGAGAAACACATTGTTGGGTTTCAGTTATGTGAATCTCCTTGTTTAAATGGAAAGGGTTGTCTCATGGTGGGTTGTTTGCTTCTTAACACCCATGATTTTGCAACATGGAATGTTACAAAACAGTATGAATGTCTTCCAATTCACACATTCCATTGTTGTGTTTTAATTTCAGTCTATTGAAAAAAGAAGTGCAAAAAATAATTGTAAATTGGAAACACAGTGTTGGGTTTCAGTTATTTGAATCTCCCTGTTTAAATGTAAAGGGTCATCTCATGTTGGGTTTCTTGCTTCTTAGCACCCACAATTTTGCAACATGAAATGTTGCAAAATAGTATGAATGTCTTCCAATTCACACATTCCGTTGTGTTTTAATTTCAGTCGATTGAAAAAAAAAGTGCACAAAATAATTGTGAATGGGAAACACAGTGTTGGGTTTCAGTTATTTGAATCTCCTTCTTTAAATGTAAAGGGTTGTCTCATGGTGGGTTGCTTGCTTCTTAACATCCATGGTTTTGCAACATGGAATGTTAAAAAACAATATGAATGTCTTCCAATTCACACATTCCATTGTTGTGTTTTAATTTCAGTCGATTGAAAAAAGAAGTGCAAAAAATAATTGTAAATGGGAAACATAGTGTTGGGTTTCAGTTATTTCAATCTCCCTATTTAAATGTAAAGGGTTGTCTCATGGTGGGTTGCTTGCTTCTTAACACCCACGGTTTTGCAACATGGAATGTTACAAAACAGTATGAATGTCTTCCAGTTCACACATTCCATTCTTGTGTTGAACTTTTAGATGATTGAAATAATCAAGTGCAAAAAATAATAGTGATTTGGAAAAAAGAGTGTTGGGTTTCAGTTATTTGAATGTCCTTATTTAAATGTAAGTGGTTATCTCATGGTGGGTTGCTTTCTTCTTAACACCCATTGTTTTGCGACATGGAATGTTAGAAGACAGTATGAATTTGCTTCCAAATCACACATTCCATTGTTGTGTTTAAGTTTTACTCAATTGAAAAAAAAAGTGCAGAAAATAATTGTAAATGAGAAACATAGTGTTGGGTTTTAGTTATTTGAATCTCTTTGTTTAAATGTAAAGGGTTGTCTCATGTTGGGTTGCTTGCTTCTTAGCACCCATGGTTTTGCAACATGGAATGTTACAAAATAGTATGAATTTCTTCCAAATCAGACATTCCATTGTTGTGTTTAAATTTGAGTTGATTGAAAATAAAAGTGCACAAAACAATTGTAAATGGGAGATCATAGTGTTCAGTTTCAGTTATTTGAGTCTCCCTGTTCAAATGTAAAGGGTTGTCTCATGGTGGGTTGCTTGCTTCTTAACACCCATGGTTTTGAAACATGGAATGCTACAAAACTATATGAATGTCTTCCAAATCACACATTCCATTGTTGTGTTTAAATCTTGCACCATTGAAAAAAATTGTTGCACAAAATAATTGCAATTGGGAAAACACAGTGTCGGGTTTCAGTTATTTCAATCTCTTTGTTCAAATGTAAAGGGTTGTCTCATGGTGGGTGGGTTGATGCTTAACACCCACGGTTTTGCAACATGGAATATTACAAGACAGTACGAATGTCTTTGAAATCACAAATTCCATTGTTGTGTTTTTAATTTTTGCATGATTGTAAAAATAGTGCACAAAATATTTTAATTCAGAAAACACAGTGTTGGGTTTTAGTTATAAGTACATTTTATTTGTACATTTGGAGCAAATGCTTCCTTATCATCCCTTAGGATAGTAACATCCATTTTTTGGATAGAGTTTTGAATGTCTTCAATACTTGTTTGTAGCTTTGCAACTGCTCTTCAGTTAGCTTGGAGAGCTTCTTTCTCATTAGAGAATTCAGAGGTTTTTTGTTTGATAAGTTATTTACAAAACTTGTCTGTCATTTCACACATGGCTTTCATGTCTCCAGCCAATTGTTTCTCTTTTTTTGGAATGAAATCCTTTTCTTGTTTACACAATACGAATGTAATGAAAGGAACATCTTCAAAATATAAAACAAGTCACAACTATACTAGACATTGCATTTGAAATTTATGTAATTAATAAACTATAGGCATGTTGGAAAACACCGTGGGTTGTACTTTCAATATGTTTGCTTGTTGTAAAGTGAAGGGTGAAATTTTTTACTTTTGTGCTTGATGTTCTTTTGCTGGTCATGTTTAGTTTTATGTTCACAGATGTTTGACTTCATTGACTCATTTTTTTATCACCAGATGCAATGATCGTGTTTTTTTATTTTCACATTGTTGGCAGCCATAGAAGTAATTACATGTTATTATTCACATTAGGCTTATAGGCTACATAAAAAGTTGCAGGTTGGACTTCCCATCTGATTGTTCAACCTGCACCTTTTTAGTTCATGCATTGTCATATACGCTTTTTTTGGTCATGTTAACTCACCCCATATGGAAGGGTCAATATCACAACATGCCTGCTCAGGTAAAACAGGTTTGTACACCCCATATACTATGACGTCTTATTCTTCTATCACGTGAGGTTGCAATTTAACATGTGGTATTTATGTCTACTTCAAGGTTATAGTAGACATTGTGTTTTCCAACATGCATTGGTTGACATCATGGTTGATAGGAAAATTTGCACATGTATGACTTTCTTGATTCACTCCATTATTAATTCATAATTTTGTCAACAGATGCAAAAAACTTTTTATTCTTTTGGTGTTGTTGGCACCAATGGATGCACATTTATTTACATAGAATGTTCTAAAAGGTTTTGGTTTCCCTGTAACCTTTCCTCTCCATTAACACATACACATGCACCACAACCAAGGTATCTTCCCTAATACATCCGTTCTTGGAAATGTAGAATTAATTACATAGTGTTATGCACATTGCACTCATATGCCACATACAAAGTTATGGGTTGAACCACTCATCGTGTGGTTCAACCTTCACTTCCTTTTTTCATGAATTTCTAGATGCGCCTTTGTTGCACATGTTAAGACCCCCTAAATGAAAGGTTGAATATCAAAACATGCCTCCTTAGGTAAGAGAGGTTTGTACACCACATATTCTCTGAAATCTTTGTTATATTTACATGCAGGGTTGCGGTCTTTATGTCTGCATGGAGTTCATCTACATGTTGTGTTTTCCAACTTGCATTCGCTTACATCATGGTTGATATAAAATTTTACACCCTCATAACTTTCCTCATATACTCCATTACTAATTCATCTTTTTTTCAACAGATGCAAGAAACATGTTATCATTTTGGTGTTGCTCGCAACAATGGATGCACTTATTCTTTTTACATCTTGTGAACGTACAAAATTCACATTATGCGATGCGATCAAAAGATTAGGTCAAATTAAGCTCTTACACTAGAATTCATCACTTTCATCCATTCATTGGTAAGTTCGTTTGTCAGGTAAATCTTAGCATTCAACCTTCACCTTCATCATCCATTTAATTAAATAAATCAAAAATCCATTTAAATCAAATCTTAAATCATTTTCCATCATTTTCTAATCTCAATAAATCAAGTATTTTAAGTCCAAAAGGTCAAATCAGTTAATCAGCATTAATCAGCATGATCATCATCTAATCCTAATCTAAGGCTAATCCCATCCCACTTGCATTATCTAGATCTAGCCACTTGCACAATAAATCAATTTTATTGATTTATTAAAACAATCATTTTCCCTCAACATGACAAGTCAAACAGGGCATTTATTGCTGTTTTTTCCTTGTCCCCCTCTCAGCATTTATGGCAAAATTTGAATTCAAATTTTCCCCCTCTTGGGCACTCTTCCCAAATCTTGCACACACATCAACTAATCACCACTTGACAAGTGTCCTCAATTCATTGGCTTGATTTTGATCCCACATTGGTCCCTCTTCAACATTCAACATTTTGAAAATCTTTAAATAGGTGCATCATCCTCAAGCAAATCCTTCACAATCTTCACAATTTCATACAAGGTTACTCTCTTTGAGATTTGATCTTGTTCATCATCATCACTCCACCATATCCATAGCATTTTATCATTCGGCTTATCAAAAAGGGGTTGGGAAAGGGCTACTTTCCACATCAAAGTAGCACCAATCCCCCTATGAGATAGTGTTTGAGTAGTTTAGGAATGGATGTCATGCTTATGTTGCTTATGATTTTATGTTAGTTTGATGTCGTTATTTCCTTTATGCTTGCTCAATAATTTCATAGGGAGAGGGATTATCTCATTTATTCAACGTTGACAAATTTATGCCATATTTGTCAATCATTTGATAAATGAAAGGTTTTACCTCTCACACATAAATATAAGAAACTAGAAGGAGGGCTTATGTTGGACTTTTTGTTGCTCTAGATCTGTTCAAGTTTGAAGGATAGATTTCTTAAGGATAGATGCCTTGTTTAAAGTTTCTGCATTTCGAATACATTATTTGATATTTCTCTGTGATTTTAAATCTGAATGTTTTCGATCTAACTTTTCATGTATCGTATTGAATGTTCCAAATCTACAGCCTTGTAAGAATATCATTAAGCATTAATCACAGCACGTAAGTTTTCACATTTCTGTGAATGATTCTATTAACTAATCGATGCTTGCTAGGGTGTTATGTAAAAGTTCCAGATGCTGTAACAGCTGGGATTTAAATCTTTGACTGAGATTGTGTATCTGGTCCTATAAAATTTGTCTGACATTGTGAATCCAGATTAGAAGAGTTGCACTGCTTTCTGTTCGACTTTTCTCTTTCCTTTGCTTGTTCTGCAGCTTCAGCTTTTCTTCATGCAGCCATAACTTGCTTTTTATTTTTATTTTTGATAACTTTGGATCAGTGCGTGGATATTTTCTGCGTAGTTTCCAATTCTTTTGAAGATGATTCTGCTCTGCATCATTAATTTTCTGATTGACTATAAAAAACTCTTCCTCTATTCGTGAATGGACTTAGATGCTTATCTAGTGTTCTGTCAGCTGCTGGCGCGGGTGTTTTTCACAAGTTCCAATCTGGCTGCTTCATTGTCAGTCGTACCTTTGGGCTTGACTGCGGCGCCATCCATTAGCAAAGGTTGTGGGGTTCTAGCTTTATGCATGCCAATTAAATTTGCTGGAAAGATTTTGCAGAGAACATCAATTTCTTCAAATATAGCATCATCAAATTCTTCATCGAGAGCATCTAAGAAGGAAATGCGGTTCTCCAAACTAGCTGATTCAGAAGATGCTTCAGAAGAAAATGAGGAACTCTTGGAGGCTTATCGAGAACATACGAATCACAAAGCTTAATCATACTTGTATCTCTCATAGTTTTTGTAACTTGCCCACCAACTTTGATTTCCTTTCTTTATACTCTGCAGGATTTTGATTTTGAGAGTAGTCTCTTGAAATTGATGGAAGTGGTTGAACATCTACCGTATTTGTTCCGAAGACTGAGTTTACACGAGGCTTTTATAGAGAGATGCGATAATGGCGAGAGAGAGGGTTAGTTGCGGTGAGGAGATTAAACTACGTTGTCAAGAAAGGCTTTTTGCAGCCCTGAAATTCGCTGTTATACGAGCCCTTTCCTGATCATTTATCTGCTTATGAAGATATTTCAAATTTGAAATGCTTTCAGAGCTATTTTGCATCCATCCCAAGAGAGCCAATGCGTTGCTTACTATGCTTCACATTTTATTAAGATCGGCGCCTTAGCATTTCTCAGAAATGATGTAAAATAATTTCATAAACTTTACGACATCTTCGCGGAACGGCGCAAAAGGGATCATTCATGTCGAAAGAAAAATTGTACCAACTACTGCCTGCGCACTGTGTTCATTTCACCTGGACTTTCGGGATCTTGCGTGCGAGTTAAGGAGGAGAACAAGGAAACATCAGAAGTTGAAGCAGCAGCTCGCCAGATAGGAGAAATGAAAGATTGACCTCCACGCACTTACAGTCTCTTTGTTGTTACATAATGGCGGACGAGAGGGGAAACATAACACTTCACCTACCAAAAGCATAAAATTTGAAAATCTCTTCAATAACATTGAGCGAGGTTTTGTATTTTTGTATTTTTTTTGTTGTTTTGACTACCAGTTGCATTTTACTTCATTGAATACTTGTGATGGCAAGCTGTGAGGGGCGCAGAGAATAGGTACATTATGGTTTTGTAGAGAATAGGATTCAGAATTCTGACTGTACAGCTTTGTTCCTTGTCTCTTGCAGTTGTTTAAAGGATTCAAAAGGCTAGGACGCGATTTTCTATGCTGAAATTTCAAAAAATCTGAGGGCACTGATGGTGTCTTTGTCTATAGTCACTATCATCATAAATAATGCTGGATCTTTGATGTTTATATTGCTGTTTTTTTATTAAATGCTAGCCTTCCTGTGCTGTCCCAGAGAAAGACAATATTTCGCATTGATTGCCTATCAAAACAATTCATATTTGCTGCCATCTGTCAAAACAATTTACAGTTATTGCCTGTGCATCTGCATTTATTGGTGGTATTATTGTACTGCGCGTGGAAGAGACTTTGTGTTCACATTACTGCTTGATCAATAAAGGTGAAATACTTCCATGAGTGCAGATTTCATAGGGACCTGCTGTTTTCAATGAAGACCTGCAAACTAGTAGAAACCAACCTTATTAGTTGACATATGCTCTATATCATAAATGTGTTCAAGTATTTGAAAATTTGCTTCATGTATACTTGCCTGAAAATCATTGAAATTTTACCTTTAAATGATCAATAGTTGTGAGCATGTTTTTGAGATAGCTATCAAATTTCATCATCATGGTCTTTTGGAAATAGCTAAAAATTTGAAACTTAGAGTGATGCTTTGGGAAAGATGTATCCTTATGGTTTGAGCTTTCAAAAAGTCAACATTTGAGGATTAGGAGGGTGTTTTTGAGAGGTTCATTCTTTATGGTTGATTCATGGGCGAAATACTTGTCAATGTAAAAGTGTGAAGGAAGGGGTCTAGCAAATGTGGTATCTTTTCAATGAAATAGATATCAAAGTGTGATACAATTATACATCCATCTCTTTTTTTTTTATAAACATCCAAATCATTTGCTCTTTCAAATTGAAATCATGTTGTTGTTTGGAGTCAATGATCAAAATGATTTTTTTTTTATTCTCACATGATTTGTCTTTTTATCTTATAGGGTACAAGCGAACAACGAAGGTACAAAGGAAAAGAAAAGGCGAAAAGGAGCAAAGCGAAAGAGAAGGCTATCAAACGAAAACGAAAGGAGGGGAAATTTTTTTATTTTTTTATTTTTGAAAACACAATGTGTTTTTAAACACTTTAGTGTTTGATCAACACTACCTCACAAAATTGTTTATCTTTTGTTTTAGAACACTAATTTTCATTTTGGTCTAAAATGAATGATTTGATTTTCATTGCAAAGGGCTTAAAACGAATCTTAGGACAAACTTACTAGAGTTCGTTTTGGGTTAAAAATTGAACAAGCAAAATTCATATTTCATTTGGTGCTTAAAATGAATTCACAATTGCTTTGAAGGGTATAAAACGAACAAGTGTTTGAATTGTGTGATTGTATTTTGAGTACGTATCCTCTCCCCTTGCGCTTCGTGCGATCTAGGGTGCAAGAGAAACACTCAAAATACATTTTATTGCTTTGAAACACTTCAATTTGGGCTTAAAAATTGAACATCTTGTGTCGCGGTGTGAGTAGGGGGTACCGTACATTCTCTTTTCTTTGTGCCATCAAAGATCGTCCGAGTTACAGTTGTGTCTTTGCTGCGCTTTTGTTTATCTTAGGGGCCTGCCTTGGGGAAAAGTACTTCCCTTGACTGACGACTCAACTAGTAACACTCTAAAGCCAAAGAGTATTTCCAGCGGGATATAAATGAGGGTTTTGGTTAAGCATACATAATCACTTGTGATTTGGCTCGACAAGATGGATCGAGGGACTCTTGCCGTATGGGTCAATCTCCTGACGGAAAGTCCTTACTAGAACCCATGTGCTAGGAATTTTGCCAAATCCTTAATCTATTTGTTGGTGCAGAGCGGTCGTTGAAGCCACCCCACCTCTTCACCGGTCTTCTAGTAGAGATGGAAACTGCGCCATGGGAGTTTCATGGGTGTTGATGTAGCTGCCTGATTCGCGTTAATGAGCGTGGAGGCAGTGGGAACATCTAACCATCTGCTAGAGATAAAGTAGCTGGACTTGTCCAAGTGGGAATCCAACAAATATTGTCTTACACATCCATAGGGCTTGTAATTATTCTTTGTTTGAAAACATAGTGTGTATTCGAAAATATTTTGCAAACAAACATTCAACATGATTCTCAAAATTTCAAACCCTCTTGAAGACAAATATCATTGACTCAATCCATATGTTACTACTTTCCCTGCGGATTCACGTCTGTAGAGGTTCCTAAGCATTGGATTATACCTCAATTTGTCTTCTTGAGTAAACAATAGGAAAACCCTTGCCTTAAGTTCATTGAATTTCCACATAAAATATCTTGTGGGATTTAAAGAAATTAAGACATTGGACATCTTAGTTTGAAACTTTAATCAAAGAGAGTGTTTTTGGTAAAATAAAGCCATTAAGAAAAGATAACAAATTGGACCCCACACATGTGCTTAATATCCCTTGGTCATATTGGTCTTTTGATTGCTCTTAGAGAAAAGTGTGTTCTTCAATACCTTGGCCTAGTAAACAAAGTCTCTCTAAGTCTCTTAGGATCAAATCAAACACTTCATCCATCTCAAACATTTATCAACATCATCCCACCAAACAACTTTAAGAGCTTTGAAAACATCATTACCTAGACTTGGGTACATTTCTAAACCAAATCAAAATCATTTGTTTAGTTAGGTGTGTTTGGATGAATCCTTCCACGCACACTTAGTTAAATTATCAACCATCCTTTGAACAAGTTCATCCTAAGATCACATCCAACATCTTAGGGTTTACAAGTTCATCATCCAAATCAAACCAATCAAAAAATCAAGCCCTAAGTCTAGCATTGATTCAAAGTTCCTAAACGTTCAACAGTCACATCATTTACACCTCTCATCCTCCATCTCGTCATTGATCCTAGAGCACCTTAGAGGTCAACAAAGTCAAAACACAAGAAGAACATGGAATATAAACTTGATCCATACATCTTGGGTAATCCAAATCAGTTGAATCTTCAAAGCTTTGCAATGCCTATCAATTATCAAAGTCCATGCATAGGATCATTTCCTTCGACAAATGTCAATGGTACAACAAGTGTGAGTATGCCCAAGTCAAAGTTTGGAACACATTTCCCAATGATAGATCTAAGTCCAAACCTACAAATCCACCAATCGAATAATCAATGCATGAGCCTTGAAACGAACAATGTCATTCCACCAAATCCCTACAAACCAAATGTGGATGTACCAAGTGCAAGTTTTCGAAACATGAATCCTAACTCAGAAAACTTTGGAAAAATGATTCCCAATACCAGCAATGTTCATCCTATCATGCCAAATCTGAACATCATCCCAAATCATAACATTATCCAAAGTCAATTTTCCCATAATCCCATTCAAAAACTGCAAACATGCATGCCAAAACTACTTGAACACAAGCCAAATCAACTATATCAAGTGAGTCAAGATCAAAATCAAGAACAAATTTGGCGAGATCAAATTGCGGAACTTTCCAAAATAGTTGAGGCATTGCGCCAAGGGAAATCTCCACCACCATTACCTACATCATTCCTTGGTTTAGGGCTCCCCCCTTTACCTAGCACTAATCATTCCATCCAAATCAATCCACCTAACGTCAATCAAACCATCACGTCAAATCCTTCGAATATACCATCGACATCACACCAATGGATGGTATCTAATCAAACAACATTGATCCCAAATCAAAATTTGGTCTCCCAAGGACCTATCACCTCGGTCATTCCAACCATCACTATCCCTTCAATCATTCCAAACACCACTATCACACCCATCACATCTCAACCTCTCACTACCATGATCGCTCCGAGCGTATCTCAAACACTTGTCACTACATCCAACATGATTCTAAATCCACCACCACCCCCACCACCACCAATTTCCACCACATCAATCCAATACGACGCGACATTACAAGCTACTTTTCAAAAGGGATTCCAACAATATCTAGCCATGCAACAAGCAACACAAGTGAAACAAGTGAAACAATCCTCTCAAGTTGCCCAAGCCTCTCAAGCTACCCAACCAACACGAGCACAAACACAAAAGATGACAACTATTGAAAACAAGGATCAAGATCAATCCATCACTGAACACACATTTACTTCATCCAATGATCGAATTGACATATGTCAAGAGTCACTTTTGAATCACGATCAAAATCCACCAACAAAACTCGACAATGAGCCAATTCAAGAAATATCAAGATCACTTGATGCTATGGTCGAAGACATTCACAATCTCTCCATCGCAATTGTTGAAAACAATGATCAAAATCTCTCCATCGAAGAACACACTGAGGATGTATCTACACAATCCGATGATCAACTCACCATACATCAAGAGCCACTTTTTAGTGATCTATTTCAAGGAGTGTTAGGATTATTTGATCCAATTGACATAATGCACAATCAGTTCACCTATGATCATGTTGAAAATGTCTCTACATCGCCTTACGAGTTAGAGGACATATCTCAAGAATTTATTCCAAAGCATAATCAAAATCTTTCACCAAAGTCTAGCAATGGTCCCTTTCAAAACATGTTGATCCCCTTTGACCGCATGGTTACAGATACTGAAAGAACCCTGAACTCAACACTTGCAGATATTGAACCACTTACCATGTACAATGATGACATCCAAGAACCATTTATAAGCAATCCATCCTTTGGAACTGACCCATGTCGAGAACTTGATCCAAAGCATGTCAAAAGCAACTCTGAAATTAATCAAGATCAAGAATTTGTATCTTCAAGATACTATAATAATCTAATGAACACTCTCTTATCCATGCAAGATGATCATATCCATGTAGCACATACTCCTCCATCTACCCATGAGATGCTTTCTACAGATGGGCACGTAGATGATCTTCATCTAGAACAAGATTTTGTTACACAAAAAGAGCAGATTCTTAACTCCTACAATCAAACAGAGTTGTCAACATCAGGATCAAATATGTCCCAAACTTAGATTGAGGACATCATGAATAAAGATATCCATCATTATCCGTTTAAGGAAACAAGTCAAATAGAACTTCCAGAGTTAGCAGAGCAGCAAATTGAAACGTCACCTACGACAGTCATTTATCAGAGAATACATTATACACAAGAGCTCTTGGAGCAAGCGAAATCAAAACATGAAGGTACTACTACCACCATACTGGGGGCAACTTCGTCTCAAACAAACGTCAACATAGGGAGCATGAAGAGTCCTTATGATGAAGCTAGTGTCAATACTACAACCAGTCACGTCATGAATCGTCATCCACCCATCACCCCATCCATGAATTGGGACCAACGTCAAAAGAAAGATTTGAATCAAAGTACAAAGAATGTTATCAAATCAAGAGAAGCTGAGAAGCATAATGGACAAATCAAATACATATGGATACCAAAGAATACAAAGAAAGATCATCCCTATCAAACTCCATCAGTCAAAGAAACTGTGGGGCAAACTAAAAGAGGGAAAGGTATCCATCAAAGATGTCCGCAAAATCAAAAGCAGGCTTTTCAAGCAACATACAAAGTGTATCAAGTAGTTGGTCCTAATTCCATGCACACTTCCGTATCCACCCATCATTGCTCATCTTCCCAAGTTTGGAGAGTCAAAGGTTCCAAACTGTCAACCAATCCATCTCTTATCCCTAAATGCACTCCATCCACACCTCCACGCATGATATCCAATTCTCATATTGACCATGTATTGGCAACGAACCTTCATCATAAGGATTCAGAAGGCACTTTATCACGATGTACGCACAGAGACAGAGTTAACCCTGGTATCGACGAAGCAGATCAAGAATCCCAAAATTTGCATTCAAGTGCACGTATCTTAGCAAAGCAGCTCCTTCAGGCAGGATATCGATGGCACATTATGACAGAAGCATCTATGTCAACACCACTAGGTGGTTCAGCATGAATCTTTCATAAAAATACAAAAAATATCAAAAAATATCAAAAATCCAAAAAAAATTAGAAAAGGATTGAGAAACAGTAAAGAAAAAATCATCCTCTAGTGAAAACCACTACATGCTTTGGGCAAGACCATGATGAAAACCTGGCAAACAGGCGTCATGTGTAGAATCGAGCATCTACGTGCGCCAGTTCAGATGAAAGCATCTCATCCCATCCATAATAAATCGAGCATTCAATCCATCTCATCCATAATAAATCCATCCATCCATGAACCATTTATCCAATCCATTCGCATATATCTGCATCCATCATCTTAGTTATCTTGATCTTGATACAATTTTGGAGCACACTTTATGCTTGCTTACAGTAAAAATCTTGACATGGGTCATTTTCATTGATCCTAACCTATCCTATGTTATCTGAGCCATGAAGCATTATCCAAATGAGCATTCATTATCTGAACACCTTATCTTATCACAAGATAATCCATGTCCCTCCATCCATACACTTATCTAAGCATCCATCCATGACATTCCATACATTGCTAGACATTGGGGGCAGGTATTTACATCTTGATTCGAGAATAAATCTTGATCTATATCCTCCTACTCATGTGGTGATCCAAACATTGGAAAACATGAAATCAAACTGGTCAAAGCATTTGTGAGCAAAAATTCGAATCACTAGCCCATGGCACATTTTGACGAGAAGACATTCCTTATTAGTCTTCATCTTTCATCAAACATCAATCAATATCAGTCGCATATAAGCTGCACGTCAAATGTCACATCAAATCATCCAAACATCTTTTGTTCGAAACCAAGCTTCATCAAACATGATCAATCAAATCCAATCAAAAAATCATCATCTCGGGATATCCTTGTGTTGCTTAACACTATCCTTGCATTGTCGTGTATCCTCGACAATGTTAGCATTATCAATCTTGATCAATCCATCCTTGCATTATTGTGCATCCTCAACAATGTTATCCTCATCAATCTCGATCAATCAATCCTTGCATTGTTGTGCATCCTCAACAATGTTATCATCATCAAATCATCATCAATCAAATCCTTGCATTGTTGTGCATCCTCAACAAAATCCTAAACAGAGCACTGATATCATCACACACATCCATATCCTAATCGTCAAGATCGTGCGAAAAATCCAAAAACATCCAAAACATCAAAAAATCCAAAAATATCCAAAACATATAAAAAATCCAAAAAACACTCAAAAAAGCAAAAAACATTAAAAACATTGAAATCCGAACTACGTCGTCTCTGAGCTTAAACGTAGGAAAGGCTAATCTCTGATCAGCCCCCGAGACATCAAAATCCAAAAACATTCAAAAAACATCCAAAATCCAAAAACATCCAAAATCACATCAAAATCCAAAAACATTCAAAAAAACATCAAAATCCCAAAACATCACAAAATCAAAAAATCAAAACATTTGAAAAATCCAAAATCCAAAAACAGCCTCAAAACATTTCAAAACATCAAAACATCCAAATATTTGAAAAAATCCATCCGTCTCATCTCGCTTCACCCACAATAATCAATCATCCATAATAAATTGATCATCACCTTCATCCTTTGGCAACACAAACAAAAACAATCATAGCAGGAAAAAAAATCAAGCTTCAATCATAAAATCAAAATCAAACAATGAACCATTGAACACAAAATCAAACTCTTGATCACGCTAAACATGTCACGACCTTTATATCAACAGCCTATCAATCAGCTTATCAAACCATCATCATCCTGTACAATGCATGTCCTAGGATATATCGTTCCAACAATGGGCATCATTTATGGATATCACCTTGGATCCTTATCTTATCAAAACACATCCCTTTGGCTAGAGGTATGAAGAACATTGGCTTGTTTGTCTACTTGATCTTTTCTTTTGATTTATCTTATTGCGCTCATTCCAAGGACCTCTCGATGATATCCGAACGAAGGATTTAGAGAGATAGGAATGGGGCAACGATCATTATTATTTTGTCTGTTGTGCTTGTTGGATGCTCTTGTAATATAACTTGGCAATACTTGCTTTGTTAGGTACGCCCTAGCAAGGTTTCCGTATGTCAAGTGTGAGCAAGAATATTCCTATCTGCTTGTTGAGTCAAAGTCCATCACACTAGGTACAACGCCATCCTGGTCTTTTATACCTTGATGCATCGTACTTAGGCATGTAATCAAACATAAAGTAAGTGACCCTTTGAAAATCCCAATCCTTGATAAGCAAATCATCATCATTTATCATCATCATCATCTATCATCATCTCTAATAAAGTCTCGACCAATCATGGACTTGTTGGATCCTCTTGTCATCATCTCATTTCCACGCTAACATTGCATCATGAATAGTCCATCATGCATCCATCCTGCATCCACAAACCGTTAGCATGCATCCATTATGCATTCATCTTGCATCCATAAATCATCAAAATTCAGCATATCATCTCACATGCATCATCATCATAATATAGATCTGTTAGTCTAAGCATCTCATAACTCATCCATTGCATAATCACAACATATCACATCATCAATCTCATCCATCTCATATCATATCATCATTTAAGTTGTTTAGAATAATATAGATTTGTTATTCTAAGCATCTTGAAATCATCTCATTTGCATCATCATCCATAACCATCCATTTTGAACCTCTTTATCGCGAGATTGACCCTCAAATCGAATCTTTCTGCTCGATCTCTCGAGGGGGCAATGTACCAGTGTACTTCTTTCCGCTGGGGCATCTGAAAAATCAGAAATTTTTTGATTTCGATCGCGACAAGTTTATTCTTTGAACCAACGCAACAAGTACATTGCTTCAAAGAGGGGCAAAATGTAGACACGCAAAATTAGCATTATGCATTTGATCAAAATCACACTCATCCATTCATCAGGGTAAATTCATCAACTTAAGTCAAACAAATCAAACTTGATCCTATCATCATCTCTTTGATTAAATAAATCAATCATTTATTTAATTAAATCTCAGATCATCATTCATCTCCCTTTGATTTGATTTAAATCCCTAAATCAAGTCAAATTGGTCAAATCGGCCTAATCATCATCTTAGCTAATTAATCATGATCTAATGCTAATCACATCCCACTTGCATTATCTAGATCTAGCCACTTGCACAATAAATCAATTTTATTGATTTATTAAAACACTCATTTTCCCTCAACATGACAAGTCAAACATGGCATTTATTGCTCTTTTTTCTTGTCCCCCTCTCAAAATTTATTGCAAATTTGAATTCAAATTCTCCCTCTCATGGGCACTCTTCCCAAATCTTGCACAACCATCCACCAATCACATGATGACAAGTGTCTTCCTCTCATTGGCAGAATCTTTAGTCCCACATTGGTCTCTCATCCACACTCAGCATTTGAAAATCTTTAAATACAAGCTTCATCTTTGAGCAAATCCTCCACAATTTCATGGAAGGTTACTCTCTTCATTTGAGATTTGATCTTGTTCATCATTTCACTCCATCATCTCCATTTGCATTTTCATCTTAAGCTTTGGTCAAGGATTGGGAAAGGGTCACTAGCACATGTGACACCAATCCAACATGGAATAAGTGTTTATCTTGCTTTTAAAATGTCTTCTTGATGCTGTTTTTGTTACTTGTGGCATTTCTTTAGCATAGATATTCTATTTCATGGAGGTATTTGCAGATTTGTGTGTTTAGACTAACATTTCTAATGAGTATTTGAAGTGGTCTTACATTGCAGATTTTGGGTACCTCAGAGTTATCACTAAGGCTTTTTTGTCGCTGCGAGTTTTCCTACCTCTCTTCGCCCGGGGAGATCTCTTGGCGACGAGTGGAGTCAGCGAGAAATGTGAACTTTCAGAATGACTCATCCTGACAGTGTATGTCTCGCCAACGGTTATTCATACGGATGTCTTCGGTGAGACTCCTGGCGACATGTAGCATTGAGGGAGAGGTGTGACCCTCAAAGACTCTTAGTGACTAAGGATCTCTTGCTGATGGTTTAACACTTCATTGTGACCTTCGGGCTCGCTGGAAGTCATAGCAATTGTTGAAGTCTCACCAATGGATGTGTTCGTGTTGGGTGCTTTCACTATGATCTCTTGCTGATAGTTGTAAGTTATGCCGATAGTGTCAGTGGAGCATTGTAGCATCGGGGAGACATGGCTAGTGTCTCACCGACATGCGATTCTACTTGAACGACTTTTGACCGTCTAAAGATCCTACGTGGTATGTGTTCAACCAATTAGAGGAAGCTGAAGGTGAATCGTTGGCGGTTAGATTGTTGCGGCCGTTCCTGTGAGGAAGATCAACAGATGCTCTCGACATGCTTTAATCCTACAAAACAATGCCTTCATTAGTCCTCTAAATCATAGAAACATCATCATTCATCCTACCTTTCATATATCTTTCATTCATTTATTTATCAAAAAGAAACCCAACTCTGGAGGAGGCGAAACCAAAATGAAAATGGAATCGGGACCGGAGCAGGGTAGGGGCAGAGTCAGAACTAGATGAGGAAACTGAAGTTGGAAACAACTCCATATCCCAAACCCTTCCCGAACCCAACCCCACAAAAGAGACCAAACACAAGGAACAAATACGAAACAAACTCAAACGGGATCAAAGCAAAAACTGATCCTGGGCGAACCACAATGGGGGTGAAAGTGGAACAAAAACCGGACCTTGAACTTTCTCCAAATTCTAGGTTCGGTTTCCATCCCGGCTTCGTCTCCGACAACACACAAAGGAACGACGAAAAAAGATGAAAAAGGAAAAGGAAGGGAAGAAAACACCCCACGACCAAACGAAGGGAACAAAACAGAAAACAATTGCGACTGGCGGAACCGGGACCGGAACGAAATCAGAACCTGGAACTTCAAAAAAGTTCTAGAGTTCGGTTTTAGTCTGCATCCCGTGCCCACCAGAACAAATAGAGAACAAGGGAAAAGGGGTAGAACCAAACCGAAAATGACAAACGGAGACGAGAGCGGAGACAAAACCTGAAATGGAACTTTGGAACTTTTTGAAGTTCCATTTCGGATCTGGATCTGGTCCCGCCCAAAGAGCAAAGAAAAACATAAGAACAAGGGAAGTGGGATCAGAACAAAAACTGATCCTGGCCCGAACAACAAAGAGCGGGGAAGAAAAAGAGTGGAGACAGAGTCGGGACAAGATCCAAACTAGAAACCGAAAAGAGTTCCATGTTCAGATTTGGTTCCGCTCCCGCCTCCGATAGAACAAACGACAAACTTAGGAGCAAAACAAAGAACTCCTAAGACCCAACCAAACAACCAAGGGTGACCAAAACAAAACAAAAAGGGGGACCCATTTTAATCAAGTTTAAAATGGGGTGGTTATGCAAGGCATAACACATCCCACTCATCTTTCGTGACACCAACAATCCTTCCACCTTTGCCACATCACCAACATATTCCCTTGATACACAAGTCTCTCTCCCCATGAATTCACAAGGACAAGTGGGTCTATTTGGACAAGGGGGAATATTTGATCCCTCATCATCACTTTCTCAAGGAAACACACCACCCATCTTCCCACCATTTCCCTCTCTCCCATCAAAATCTACACCAATCCTTGGTTTAGGGCAACCACCTTTACCAATCATCAATCAACCAAATCAAAACAATCCTCTGATTGTGAATCAAATCAACATACCAAATTATCTAGGCATGCCACCAATATCACAACACTAGGTGGCACCAATCTAAACAAAACAATCAATCACTACACCATCTATAACACCTCAAAATGTGGTCTCCCAAGGACCTAGTATATCAATCGCACCATCCACCACACAACCCCTTATCATCACTCAAACGACACCTCAACAACCACCTCAACAAAATCTCATCACAACATCTCACACCATTCCGAATCCTCCACCTCCACCACCAAATACAAATGTGGAAAATCAATACAACATCACACTACAAGCTTCCCAGAAAGCCTATCAAAAAGAATTCCAACAATTCCAAGCTCAACAAGCCACACAAGCTATGCAACAAGCCGCTCAACAAGCATAGGCACAATAAGTTGCACAATAGGCACAACAGGCTGCCCAAGCGCAAGCTCAAGCTTTATTATGACAACAACAAGCTGCACAAGCTGCCCATGCTGCCCAACAAGCTCAAGCTTAGGTACAAGCTCAATAATCAAGCACAAAAAGCTCAAATATAAGGCTTGTTACAACAACAAGCTTATGAACAAGCTTTGCAACAATACCAAGCACAACAACAAGTAGCTCAGTTACAAGAATTTTTGGCACAACAACAACAAGCATTGTTGGCACAACAACAATTGCAAGCATACAACAAGCATTGGTGGCATAACAAAACTTGTAGTAGCCTCCCATGAGAACATAGAAAACAACCCACCTATCACTCAAACAATCAAACCACCCCAAAAAAAATCATCCCACCACTTGATCTACAAAATGATGTGTCTGCACAAATCAAATTGCTCTCACAACAAGTGCTGGACCTAAAATCCAAAAAAACAACAAAAACACAAGGGAATTTGTGCTCTTATCCATTCTACAGGAGCATTGTGATGGTTCCATTCCCACAAGGGTTAAAGATACCTAAGTTTGATAAATTTGTGGGACTAGCAACCCTGAAGATCACATCAGGGAATTTCATGTCCACTATATGGAAGTTTCCTATGACGACTCATATCTAATGTGGCTCTTCCCTCGAAGTCTAGCTGGTCCAACAATGGAATGGTTCTCTCGCCTTCCTCCTGGAATCAATAAGTTCCAAGAAATTGTGGACTTATTCATACAGAACTATTCATTAAACATAAGCATGGATGTGAGTCTAGAAGAACTATCCACTCTAAAACAAGCCGAGGGGGGAAACTTTTGCATCCTTCTTGCAATGATGATGATCCAAGGCCAACAAGAGCAAGTGGAATATGCCAGAAGAACAAAAAATATATAGTATCATCACCAATCTCAAAGGGACCTTTTCCTTCCATCTAAAAATGCAATGCATCACCACATATGACTAGTTGATCCCCAAGGCGCTCAACATCAAAGGAGCCCTTATTGAACAAGGGGGTCCACCTACTTATCAAGACAATCGTCCATCCACCAGTTACAATGAAAAACCTCGCACATGGGAAAAGAACAAGAATGTTACTAATGATTGTGTGGTTGATGCCGAAGTTATAATTAGTGCCCCAAGGAAAAACACACAATCATATCAACAACCACAAGTCAATAACCAAAACAACACACAACCCAATAATCAAGTAGTCAATAACCTGAATAATCAATGGGGACCACCTCCAAGGAACAAGTATCCCCTTAAACAAAAATACACACCACTTGGGGAACCAATTGAGTATGTCTTGCAACAGTTAGTACAAGAAAAACTCATCAAGATCCCTATTTATGACAATTATCAAGAGCCTCAAGTTAAATCACCATGGTATAACGAGAAACATCTCTGTGATTTTCACAAAATTAAGGGACACATGACAACTAGCTACATGAGATTTAAAAATTTGATTCAGGACCTCATCAACAACTAAACCATAACCATTGAACAACCTATAGGAAATCAAGATCTCAAAATATACACAAATCTGATGCCAGATCACAATAAGGGAAACAATAATGGTAAGGCGAAGTATAATAATGTGAACTATGTTTACAACCATGTCATTGCATCCTTAGATGAGTGGGTCACCATTGTTAACATCAAAAGATCCAAAGCCGACTATGGAGTCACCACATGTGGTGGAAGAATTACCATTTCAAGACAATCCCAACCACCAAAGGCACCTACCACTAATCCAAGGTCAATCCACAATGGTTATAATGTCTAGATCAATTGAAAAGAACCCCTACCTAGATCTCCATCATGGAGTTACTGAAAATATCACCATCCCCACAGATCTTGACACATATAAGTTCCAAGCTATGGTCAGACATATCACCACACCACATCTCCTAACATTTTCTGATTAGAAATTCCCAACATAACCATCTTGTAATCGCACACTCCACCTCAAAGTTCTAGTCCATAAGAATAAAGTCAAAAGAGTCTTGGTGGATGGAGGTGCAAGGTTAAATATTTGTACTCTCAAGCTGATAAAAAATCTTGGATTCTCTGATGATGTCATTGAAAAAGGTAAGGGTATTACAATTAGGGCATATGATGATCAATAAAGAGTGTCTCAAGGCACCATTCAACTCCCTATTCAAGTAGGGCCAACAATCATGGAGACTACATTCCAAGTCCTTGATCTTGAATTACCATACAATATCCTCCTAGGGTTCCCATGGATCCATGGGATGCAGGCTTTGCATCCATCTTCCATCAATGTGTCAAGTTTCCTTATCAAAATCAAGAGGTCACAGTCCATGGAGATCTTGAACTATTTTATTATTGCAAAAATCTGGAAGACAAGTACTACAAGATCCCTCAAGTCCTGAAGAATGATGAGGGACCCACATTTCCATATATAGACCCATCTACCCTAGCCTCCACTTCTAAGACAAAGACACCCTCCATTCCATAAATCTTTGATATCAAAGTCATTATCCAAGATAATGGGTGTGGGGATTACAAAATGAAAGAGAGTTCCTTTGTAATAGGAGTTACCTCAATCTCCTCGTTCTCATGGGAAACCCCAACCAATTGACATATCAGCTCAAACCTTCAAAGAAGACCCCTCTAGATTCAAAATATGGGGGGTCCTAAGTCAGGAAGTGGTAGATAAAAGGGACATATAAAGCTTATTGTATCAAGATGAAAGGCCCATAGTTGATCTTCCCATGGACAATGACAACAAAGGATTGTAGTTAATGCAAGGATGGGGCTATAATAAAAATGAAAAACTTAGGAAAAATAATAGCATATTTCTAGAACCTATCATTCCTAAGAAGCATATGAAGAATCTTGGCCTTAGATGTGCCCCTCCAAAGATAACCATATGTGGCAAAGGTGCGCTGGTTATAAAAGTCAAAGCTCCTCTTCAGTTACTAATATCCACAAGTTTACCTTTAGATAACTTTACCTTTGATACAACCGATGTATGTGACAAGGACCCCATCACTGACCTACCCATGTTATTCGAGGATTCCTCTCTTTTCATGATTAGTACCCTATCTTTCAAACCAAGTAACTAGAACAATGAGATAAAACTTGTCTACCCCCAACTCATCGATTATGACCAATGAGGACAACCGATCTTAGACACGTTCGAAAATGATGAGTCTCTCTCAAAATTCATTGAATTGTGGGATACTCTACCATGTGGATATCATAAAGCTAGGTTCGAAATTGAGTTGGACACACATGCATACTATGGGGAAATGATTGAATCCCTTAGTCATGAAATTGAAAATTTAAGAGTAATATCTGGGTCCTTAAGTGAAAACCACACTGTGGCACTTTCTAACTCAAAAATAGTAAGAACAAAGGATTTATCCAATGGTGAAAACCTCTCTGAGGTGCCAAAGGATGAGGGATTCAATCTTCCCCTTAGTGTTGTTTATCAGGAAAAATCAACAATCTTGGCAGAGAAGTGCAATCTGATCAACCTAGGAACCAAAGAAACACCACATATCACCTTCTATGTAGAATCACTTTTGACAGAAGAACAATAAATTTTAGCTGCATTTCTAAGGGAAAGAAAGGTAAAATCTTCATGGACCGACGCTGACATGCCTGGTCTTGATCCAGAGGTTTTGGTTCACCATCTAGCCATCTATCCAAAGGTGAAACTAGTAAGACAATGGATGATAAAGATGCATCCACAAATAGCATTACTGGTCAAAATTGAATTATAGAAGCTCCTTGACATTTGGTTCATACAACCAATTGATTATCCAAAATGGGTTTCAAACCTTGTACTTGTCTCTAAACCCACTGGGGCATCCGTATCTGCACTGACTTTAGGGACCTAAACAAAGCATGTCCTAAGGATGATTTCCCTCTCCCAAATATAGACATGATTATGGACATGATGACAGGACATGAAATGCTATCATTAATGGATGGATTTTTAGGGTACAATAAGATCATGATAGCTAAGGATGATCAACACAAAACAACTTTTACCTACCCATGAGAAACTTATTGTTGGAACATGATGCCGTTTGGGTTGAAAAATGCAGGAGTTACATACCAAAGCACTATGACCCTAATATTCCATGACATGATTCATAAAACTATGGAAGACTATGTGGATGAAATATTAGCTAAATCAAGAAAGCGTTAAGATCACATAGTGGCACTGAGCTCCATCTTTGATAGGCTGGAAGAATACAAGGTTAGGCTCAATCCTAAGAAGTGTGTCTTCGGTGTGCAATTAGGGAAGCTCCCCAAGTATATTGTATTTATGAGGGGAATCAAGATAGACCCTACCAAATTCAAAGTGATCCTTGAGATGGAAGCACCAAGAACATTGAAGCAGTTGAGAGGTTTATAGAGAAGGCTCCAATCCATTCACCAATTTATAGCACAATTAGCAGATAAGGCTATCCCATATTCTTAGCTACTCCACAAGGGGGTATCATACAAATGGGATGAGAAATGCGATCAGGCGTTCAATAAAATCAAGGAGTACTTGCTCACACCACCAACCCTTATGCCACCAATTCTGAACAAGCCATTGATCTTATATATATCGGCGACAACAGTAGCCCTTGGAGCTCTCTTAGCTCAACATGATGAAAATGGGAAAGAGAGAGCTATTTACTATATCAATAGAACTGTGGTAGGACATGAGCTGAATTACACATTCATCGAGAAGGCTTGCCTCGTAGTAATATCCATTGAATAGAAATTCAGACATTATATGTTGGCCCATCAGATAAAACTCATCTCCAAGATAGATCCTCTCAAGTATATACTTTCTAAAAAAACACTCACAGGGAAAATGGCTAAATGGGTCATGATCCTAACAGAACATGACATTGAGTATGTAGAATAGAAGGCCATTAAAGGACAAGTAATTAAAAACCAACTCGTAGAGGCACTGATATATTCAAAGAACCCATTGATATCAGAGTTTCTCGATGAGTCAATCTTTAACCTAAGTGCGATAGATCACTGGAAAGTATATTTTGGTGGGTCCTACACACAACATGGGTCAAGAGCGGGTGTTTTCTTCATCACACGACAAGGATATTACATACCAAAGTCATATAATTTGTATTTTCCTTGCACCAACAATATTGCAGAGTATGAGGCTCTTGTCATAGGACTCAAAATTGTAGTACAATCTAGCATATTATGGCACTAAAAGTCTATGGGGACTCATAGCTTATCATCAACCAAGTCAATGACGAATACCAAACAAAGGATGAAAAATTGACCCCATACAAGAAACTAGTGGAAATCCTCAAGGAATTCTTCATAGACATCACATTTGAGCAAATACCCAGAGTAAATAATAGAGCAGCTGATGCTATGGAAACAATTAGATCACTACTGGATATCCCACGCAATGTCCATAAACATGAATTCTTGGTAGAGCAGCTTCTCATACCAGCTTTTGAGGTACCAAAGTTTGAATTCATGTGTAAAATTGCTGGTCTCAGTGATCCTTGGTATCATGACATATACACCTACTTGAAAATAGGAGTCCTCCCTACTGATATCACTCTGAACCTAAAAATAAATTTTGTCAAGAAGTCGTCCTGTTTTGTCATCTTAGGAGACACCCTATACCGTAGAAGTATCGAAGGAACCTTGTTGTGATGCCTTAACCCTAAGGAGGCTTTGACTATTTTAATTGAGGTACATGATGGCATTTGTGGATCACATTCGAGTGGTATGACCTTGGCTAAGAAACTGCTGAGAACTGGGTACTACTCGCCCATGATGGAAAAGGTAGCTCGCGACTATGTCCAAATGTGTTTGCAATGCCAACAACATGGGGACCTCATCCATGCACCAACTCAGGAGCTCGAACTGATTATAACACCTTGGCCCTTTTCAAAGTGGGGGCTTGATCTCATCAGAAAAATCACACCCACTTCATCCAATGGACACAAGTTCATTATTACCACCACAAAGTACTTTACAAAGTGGGTAGAAGCCATTCCAATGACCTACATCATAGGGAAGCAGATATTCAAGTTCATCTTGAATTACCTCATCTACCCCTACGGTGTCCCACAAACCCTTATCTCAGATAACATGACACAATTCAAAAACTAGGATGCTCAATAACTATGCCAAAAATTTAACATCCAACATCGCTTCTCCACTCCATATTACCCCCAGGGCAATGAACAAGCTGAGGCTATGAATAAAACCATCTTGAAAATCCTAAAGAAAATAGTCAATGAAGTTGGTTGTGATTGGCACTTACAACTGAATCCTACCTTATGGGACTACTAAACAAGTACCTGCACACCAACAGGTGCAACCCCTTTCTCCTTGGTCTACGGATTAGAAGCCATTCTTCCCATTGAGATCAAGCTCCCATCCTTAAGAATATTATTGCAGAATATGATTATTGGTGAAGAATATTAGATGTCATGATTGAACAAGCTGGAACTACTAGATGAGTAGTGCATGGATGTTTTGAACCACCTGTAGGTCTATCAGAACCATCTTAAGAGGAGCTACAACAAGAAGATCAAGATTCATAACTTTCAAGTCAGAGAGCTTGTATTGAAGGAGAATCAAAAAAATGTACCAAATCCAGATAGCAAAGGAAAGTTTGAACCCAATTAGCGGGGACCCTTCATCATCACAACAAGCTACAAATCAAGAGAATATCAGCTATCTACACTCGAAGGTGAACCTATACATGAGCCTATCAATAACTCCCATCTCAAAAAGTTTTATGCCTAAGCTTGTAAGGTATAAATCCAAAAAATACAAAAAATACAAAAATATCAAAAAATATAAAAATCCAAAAAAATTAGAAAAAGGATCGAAAACAGTAAAGAAAAAAATTGTTCTCTAGTGAAAACCACTTCAGTGGTGCTTTGGTAAAGTACCTTGGTGACAACCTAGCAAACAGGTGCCTCATGTAAATAAGCATTTTCCATCAACCATGATGTATATGGCTTATTCTGCATCATTCATGCATCACATTCCATTGCTCCTTCCGACACTCACATGTGTCCATGTCATAGCTTGATCCTGTGTTTGTATCATGTTCCCACCTAGTACTACTTGGCACATTCCTAAGGTCAGTTTGTCATGTCTATATCAGAGTAGTCTATCGTACCACCTTGGGGGCATGTTCTTATATTGGATCAAATTCATGTATATTCTAGAAATCTTCCTTAAAAAAAAAAAAAAACCAAAAGCATTCAAAAAATCAAAAAATCAAAAATTGAAAATCAAAAAATCAAAAAACATTCAGAAAATCCAAAAATCCAAAAATATTCATAAAATCCAAAAAACCCAAAAATATCCAAAACATGTTAAAAATCCAAAAACAGTTCAAAAAGTTAGAAAAAGTCCAAAAAATAGAGTCATCTAGTCGAACTACGGGTCTCTGAGCTCTGAACATAGGTAAGGCCATCATCAATGTGCCCCTAAGACACATTAGGTCAGTCCTTTAGGAGTCCATCATAATAAACTGGCAATCCATTTGTTCATTTCTCATCAATAAATGAGTCTATGTTAGTCGAACTACATGGTATCTACGTGTATAACATAGGCAAGGCTCATCTTTGATCAGCCCTTGAGGCCCTTAGGATAGGTCTTTAGGTTAGGTTCTTGGTCAAAATATCAGAAAACAGAAAAACATTGGGAAATTCAAAAATCAAAACATTCTTAAAACATCTCGAAAATACCAAAAATAACCTCAAAACATTTCAAAAACATCAAAAACATTAAAAAAAATCCAAAATCATCCATCCCATCTCACTTTCACCTATAATGAACATCCACTCATAATAAATGATCGTCATCTTCAAACTTTGGTGAAACAATCAGAAACAAGTTTAGCAAATCGAAAGTGAAAACTCAAACGTTGAGGTCTCAAGTCTAGGTTAGTAGGTAAACAAGTTGGTTAACTCTTGATATTAATAGCCCATCATCTAGTTATTCTCAATATCATCTGATAACATCATGTCCTAGGATGCATCCTTCCTACAATGGACATCAACATAAGACATTACCATAGTTTATTCTTGGCTAGAGGAATGAAGAACATTAACTTGTTTATTTACTTGTTTTTTGTCTTGTTGATTTGTCTTATTGTGCTCATTCTAATGACCTCTCGATGATGTCTAATACAAAATATTTATAGAGAAAGGACTAGGGAATTGATCATTATCTTTTATCTACTGTGCTTGTTGCACATTCTTGTAATATAACCTTGGTCATGCTTACTTTGTTTGGTCTGTAGGGAGGATGTTTTGGATGTCTTGTTGACTATTACTTGGAAAGGTTTTTCCTTTCTATGTTTTGGTCCGAGATGTTTGAAATATTTGAACTCCATCCTAAATAGGGTTTGGTATGTTAGGTGTGAACAAGGATACTCTTATCTGATCGTCAAGTCAAAGTCCATCACACTAGGTACAACTCCATCCTAGTTCTTTATACCTTGATGATCGTATCTACGCGTGTTATAAAAAATAAGGTAAGTAAGCTCTTTATGTTCCCAATCTATGATAATAAATTTCATCATCATCATTATCATCATGTTTCTACATCATCATTATTGTATTTTGAAGTCAAGGGTTGATTTCTCTTTCTTCTATCTTTTCCATATACTAATACTAACATGGTATCATGACATTTAGAAATAAAAACATCTATATATGCATCCATCCTGCATCCACAAAATTTCAGCATACTGCATATATCATACATAATAGAAAGCATCAACAATACATTGCATATTCATCCATCACAATATAGATTGGTTATTCTAAGCATCTCATAAACCATATATTTGCATAATCATATAAGCATCATCATAATCATCACATTTTTCATAATGAATACAAACATGTTCATCACCATATTGCGCATGGAAAAGATACTAAAAAAGAAATGGAACATATCATTGCATTGCATGAATAGATCTGCATCCATCACATATAAAGTGCATCCACATAGATCCATCATGCATCGATAATATCAAATTACATCATAAAACATAAATCATCATAGTATAAACATTGCATACATCCATCCATACATTCATATATATATATCCCACATAAAATAAAATAAACATCACTTACATAAACACATCACAAGTAATCTCATATATATATCAAAAAAGTTGAATGTCATGATACATCAGAACAGATATATAGTATCATCATCGAATATACAAAAGGCTAGTCAAAAACTCAGCCAATGAATGTATAAACATCATAAATTAGGTTGTACAAAAAAGTGTCTGAGTGTACTATCAGTATCCTAAGCCACCCTCACTTTGTCTATCTCCGTGATGGCTGCCTTGGCTCTGATGGTGGGACTCTAATGGTCTCCCTGATGTACTTGTGTGAGGGGTCCTAGTGGGAGCAATCTGGCTCTCACCACTCCTATGCCATAGCTCTGTAGTACACTACCTTATAATATGAGGCCTCCTGCATTCGACCATACATCTTGGTCGGGATTGTGGCCTATCCCTATATCTACTAAGCTGCAGCCTCTAACTAATACCTCTATCCTGTCTCCAGTGCTAGGGCCATGTCTGAATCCTACCTCATCTAGTGCTCCTACACACCTGTTGTCATGCCTGGTCCCTCTCCTGGACCAGTGTCTGAATCTGGACCTGTGTCTGCTAAAGCTGCCCTACCAAAACTTGAATTTGTGCCTATAACACTGCTATCTATCTGTCCCTAGTATCGAGACCCGGTGGTGGTTGTGGGGGTGGCATGTGTGGCTGCTGATGTGGCTCGACCGATGGACTCTTTCCTATAGGTGGCAGCAATGGTGGGATCTGTCCCTCATAATTTCCACCCCTGTCCTGTCCATCCAACTGCTGATCTCTTGGCTACTATGGAACCTATCCAATCTTGGGTCCTTTGACCCATCCTCTCACCATAGATGGCATAGCTAGTAAGGTCAATCAAATTGGGGCGTGAGCTTTCCAATATGCATCGAAAGCCTGGGCGGTCCTTGCACTTGTAGGACCATCGAAGTATACCCAAAACACCATGACCAACTGTCTAAAATTGTTGATCGCCTGTTGAGGTGAGATCCTTTGTCGCTATGCTGCCTCTCTGGTCCTGCAAGAAAAAATGGCTCTTTGTATATCATCAGGTGCATCATGCACCTCCCTGAACTAGCGAGCAACCCTATCTGGGAGGTACTGCTCAAACATGTAGTGATCCTACCCCTGCATATATTGGGACTACTGACAATAAAAGAGATGATGATCATCATCATGCCATCTAGGAAAGTGGAGCCAAGGCCTCCATCGAAAAACTATCATCTCATCAAGAACCTGCCTCTAGTGCGGGATGCATGTAATTCCTGTGAAGTGAAGGGTAGTCATCCCCCCATATCTGTATGTTGTAGGATCATCACAGTCAGTCTGAATGTCTACTATCTATGGCCTCAAAATGACAATGTGATCATAGGCCCACATGTGAAGAAGGGTAACTCCAAACCCAATGCTGTGGGCCCTACTATATACAACTTGGTGCATATCATGGTATAGTGAGGCCAGGACGACTGGCCCCCAAGCATAGATAGTCATGTCCTCCATCATATGGGACTAGACAACCCCCAATCCAATGCTACATCCTCTGGCTTGCTGGTCAGGAACAAGGACTCCCGAGATCAATGCATTTCCAATCAAATCAAATTAGGGGAAATCCCCTCATATCAACGAAGGTCTATCTGGCCACTATCCACCTCATATGAATCAATGCCAAACAAATAGAAAATGACATCACTGCTAGCCTTGACATTGTAAATGATGCACTCCCAGAAATAGGGATCCTTAAGATCTGCCATACGTCCTCCAAGGTGACGGTGGCCTCGCCAGTCGGTAGGTGGAACAAGGAGATCTCTCTCTGCCATCTCTCAACCAATGTTGTCATCATCGTGAGGTGCGTCCGCACCTCAGGCATCTGAGCAATGTAGTTGAATTTGATCATGCCAAGGAAAAATAGGGCCTGATCTGACAAATGTCTCTCTTTGTGCAAGAACTAGCCTATGCCTATGTCTCTCTCTAATTTTGTGCACAATGTCAAAAATTTCTAAACGAATTCCTTTTGAAAAATAAAAAAATCCTTCAAAAGAAAAAGTGAGTCGGCATGGCAAAGGTAGCGCAACATTTGCAAAAGCGATGCTTTGTGTCTTGCAAATGTGACGCTATAATCAAATGTGACGCTGTCCTCCAAAGGTGAGTCAACATTTTTGAGCAATGCCAAAATCTCCTAGGGTTGCGCGACACCATATTGCAAAGGTGAATCAAAATTTTTTGTGCAAATCTGGAAATCTCTAGCGTTGCGCGATGCTCCAGCGCAAATGCGGGTCAACATTGACAAAAGCGACGCCCTAGGGGACCACTTTTGGTCAACCTAAAAGATCCCTAATAAATGCACTAAAAACACGAAAAATGAGAAGTTTTGAAAGGCATATCAGGGGTTCTGTGTCTTGAGGCCGCTGGAACTCGTGAATTCGATCCGTCTGATGTCTGGGAAGCACATGAGTAGCCATTCCATCAATACCTCAGAGCAAAATTGCCAGAATCTCTAAAGGTCGAGTGAGCAAATGATTTGAAAATGACCCTCTTAACCGATTTTATGCAAAAAAATTAAGGTTTTTGAACCCATTTAATCCGTTTTTGCCTAAACGAAGCCCATTTTGATTCATTTTTGTCGTTGTAAGACTAAATTCGCATCCCGTGGGCTATTTTTCGCTCCTGAATTATTATTGAAACTTTTTTGCGAGCTCGACCTAATTTTGTAATTTTTGCCTGATCTCTCGAGGGGGCGGTATAGCAGCATAATTCCTCCTGTTAGGGCAACAGTAAGCCATCCGAAAAAATCAAAATTTTTTTGAATCATGGCAACGTCATTCTTTGAACTAACGCAACAAGTACCTCACTTCAAAGAGGGGAAAAATGTAGACATGTAAAAAGTCCTGATTAATACTATGCACCTGATTTTGATCAACTAACACCATTTCTTCTGAAATCACTTCAAATTGATCAATTAATTGAATAATCAACATTAAAATCACTAAATTCAGCTATTAATCAAATAATTAAATTTATTGATTAATTCATCCTTCTTCTAATTAATTATTCATTTCATTTAATTAAATTAAATCATTTAATTAAATCCCTTTTTAATCCTCCCATTTGATTAAAATAACTCAAATCAAATGTCGCATCTCCTAATTCTCTCCAATTAATTAATCCTAAATCAGCTTTCTAATCATCATTATCAATTCCTTCAGATTTAACTCAAGAGTTAAATTAACTAGTGGTCAACTAACCAGGTTGCACATGAAAATAATTTCAATTAATTATTTAATTCACCTATTTATCCTCACCAAGGCATATTCCAAGGAATATTCCTCTCAACCACCTCTCATTCAATTTCCCTCCAAAGGTTTTCAAAAACCTATCACATCCTCTTACATTTGCAATACATTCTCTTGCAACCTTTCAAATCCTCTTACATCCTCTCAAATCTCATTCAATTCCTCTTACAACAACATTTACTTCTCTTCCATCCTCCACTCACACATTTTCCAAAATGTGCTCCACTCTCATCCAATAGAATTGTGACACTTGACACATTTTCATTGGCTCTCAATTTATCCCACATTCACCAATTTCTTCAATTCTTCAACCCTTGGCTTCTATAAATAGAGACATCCTTTTCATAATATGGATCCACAACTTAGAGCATTATCATTATAGGAATTTCACTTCATAGCTTTTCATCATTTTCAAGAAATTTAACTAGATTATAGTCAATTTTACACTTAGATCATCTACATTTCATCAAGCTTATCAAAGAGATTGGGAAAATACTTCTTTCCACATCAAAGGAGCACCACTCCTCCTATGGGACAAAGGTTTAGCTGATTTTACTTAGATTACATGCTTTACTTTGT
>VDFB02000008.1:254147030-254348056 GCA_007258455.2 Sequoia sempervirens
AACTTAATGTGAATATGAAAAACATATTATAACACTAAATCAAGGCATAATTATGTTCATTTTAATAATATTATTCCCAAAATAAGTGTGTAAAAGGGATAGTTTTTTCAACACTACATTTATCCCCCACTTTAGTGGCCATATGATACTACCTGCATATGCAAGCTAAAGGAATTAAACTTCTATAAAAAGGATACTCATATGGATTCATTAGGGAGAATGAAGCCCCCACTGTAGTTACCTGCAAAACCAAAATGTTAAGAACCACATCCTGCAACACAAGTTCGTTAGTCACTAAAAAATCCTCTTATCAAACTTCTACAAGGAATTGAATTTGAGGGTAGATGTATGCCCCCTGATTCTACTTGCTTTATGGAGGTGGAATTAGGGTGAATATGAAACCACATCGAATTACTTAAGTCGTATCATAGGGTATTTTCAAATACCATAATACATAGTGATAGGCATGTGATGAGACCAGGAGTGAAATTACGAATCCAACACAACAAATAGCATTGAAAATGGAGTCCTCTAGCCCCCAATATGCTAATTTGAATGAAATTCCCTTAAAATGAAATAAGCTTTGTTTACTAGGGTTTACTATATACTCATGAAAATGACACTTTTTACTATTCATTTGACATAAATACCTTTTTACAAATTACCTTGTTGTAGAGTAATCCAGGATTTTGAGTCGACAAACCTACAAGCCTCCTAGACTTGACATTGTTTGCAATGAGGTAGCACGAGGCACACTTTTTCATACAGTGAGTGGATTTTGCTCTGTCTTTTTCATTGTTTTCATGCATTTACTATAATTTTTCACACATTTTTAGTAATTTAAGGACCCTAGAAAATATTGGCACAAAGCATCCATCTTTGTCACAAAGCCTTTTTTTCTAGCGCAAAGTGTCCCACCTTGGCGCAAGATGTCCCACTTTGGCATAAAGTGTCCAAAATTGTCAAAAGTGTCCAAGAACCCCTGTCCAAAAATGGCATAAGTGTCCACATTGTTCGTAAAGTGTCTTAGAACAAATCTAGTGTTATTTAATTGATGAATTTAGGATTTATTTTATCTATTTTGTTATTTTAGATTCCTCCTCGATCTCGATAGCACCTTGAAGGGAAACAATTATGTTTCCTTCGTGATTCCATCAAACGAACGTAAGAGGTGTTAAACAAGCACATGACAACTGAGAGGAGGGGTGAATCAGTTATCACAAAATTTAAACTTAAAACCTTCAACACTTATCAATTCCACAACCACACTATTCTTTTCTTAAGTAAAAGCATGAAACACAAATAACAGAAAGTAAATCAACACAATGAACACCAAATTTTTATGTGGAAAACCCAATGATGGAAAAACCACGATGAGGGTTAACTCACAATATAAAGATTATAAAATTGAATACAAAGGCTCACTACCAAGGGCTCACTACCCAAAAGAGGACTCACTGTCCAAATACAAAGGCTCACTACCTACAAAAAGGACTCACTGTCCAACAGGGAGGCTCACTTCCTATAGATACAAGAAGAACAAAAGATCCACCACAACAATTAACACACATTTGTAGCCTTGATAAAAATATTGTAGAAACCTTTAGCTCACTGCCTTCAAGAATGTAACACAATAAAGAATTACTGCCTCAACACACTTTCACAAACTTCTGCTCTTATTATTTGTGGCTCACTTCGTCACTTTTCATCACACTTTCATAGAACTCTTCACAATTCAACTTACATTTATACCATCTTTAACCTTAGAAACTTTCTCCAAGGTCGACCACATCAACTTTATTTTATAAATTTAAATTAGGTTGACAACTCAACATTCCCATGGTGGAAATGAATGAGAGTGGACCAAAAAAACACTTAACCAAGACCAAAAAGAAAATGTTTTGGATCAACCACACACTTAATTAAATTTTATTCTTTGAATGAAGTGTAAATACTAGGTCGACCAAACCTAATGAAAACACAAATGAACATTGATGTACATACTTCCCAACAAGAAGATGACATGTAGAAGCCACAACATGCTTCATTATGCACAATAACACATCTTAGATTACTTTAGATACATCCACAACAAGTGAAACAATCTTTGAACAATGAACACCGCATCAAGTGAAACAATCTTCAAACACTGAACACCTTCTGCTAGTCCATCTAGACTGTGCAAACAAAAACACAACATAGAAACATGACTTCCAAACCACCAAACCTTAAACTTCTTTTCCAGAACCCAGAAAACACCTTCACAAGACATATCCCAGATCCGCAAGATTTGAGACAAAATGGCGGAGGACTGCAGAGCAAAAACATTTCTCCCAGTCCACAGAAGACCAACTTTTCCATAACAGTTCACATACCAATGAATGTAACTTTCACATACCATCACACCAAAAGCTAGAACTTAGGATATATCACCATAATATCACCATTAGAAAACCTTAAAATCTATACAAGCATAGGATCAACACAGGAGAAACGTGGAGCACATACTAGAGCACATTCTAAACACATTCATCACTTTGACTTCTCTTCTTTATTAATTTTCTCAAAATAATTTGGAAACTCAGTAAACCAACACATTTGCAACATCATAAAGATAGATCCATGTACTCACAACATGTCAAAAGCATCTCAACTATACATGTACAATCTAAAACATACTAAAATGTGTTGACATCAATGACAACATTAATGACAACACCACCAATCTTGCTCATACTTGCAACAATCTCCCCCTTGGTCATTGATGGCAACACATGATGTGAAAAACATCAAATAAAACATCCTTCATGATATCCCAGGAGAACATCTTCTCTTCCTTTGCAACTATTTTTCAGATGAATTTCTCTCCCCCATTGACATCAATGGAAAATATCAAAAACCTTGATCCCTCCCCCTTAGGAGTGCGCTCATATTGCAACAATGAAAAACTTATCTACTCCCCCTGTAGAGTAGACCCATTTATTAGTCCAAATAAATGAAGAATTTGTGAATTCACTGGACTGATGCACCTCCATGTGCACCTAGTTCAGAGGGCCAATGACCCCCAACATCTCCCTAAGATGCTCAAAAGTATCCTTGGGAAGAGCCTTAGTAAATATATCTGCAATTTGTTCCTTTGTTGTCACATACTCCAGTCTGACTTCATTCTCCAAAAACCTTTTCTCTCAAGAAATGATATTTGATAGATATGTGTTTTGTTCTTAAATGCACAACTAGATTCTTTGAAATGTTTATAGCACTCATGTTGTCACAGAAAATAGGAATGGGCTCATCACACATTACTCCAATGTCTTTCAGAGTTTGCTTCATCCACAAAACCTATGTGTAGCAGGATGTTGTAGCAATATATTCTTCCTTTGTACTAGATAAAGAAACCAAGTCTTGTTTCTTACTCAACCAAGAAACTAATCTTCTGCCAAGAAAGAAAGCACCTCCACTGGTACTCTTCTGATTTTCCACATAACCAACCCAATTTGCATCGATATAAGCACTCAAGGTGAAATTAGCACCCTTAGGATACCATAAGCCATAATCCAGTGTACCTTTAAGATATCTCAATATCCTCTTTACAACTGTAACATGTGCATCTTTAGGATCTGCTTGAAATTTGGCAACTAGAGATACTACATGCATAATATCTGGTCTGGTCACAATAAGATACAACAATCCACCAATCATAGACCTATATTTTCTCTGATCAATTTTAGTAGATTCATCATCTTTGCTCAATTTACATCTGATTACCATAGGAGTACTAATTGGTTTGGAATCATCCATCCCAAACTTCTTCAACAACTCTCTTACACAGATTGTGAAATGAATATCCCTTTGTCAGTTTGATTCACTTGAAGACCAAGAAAGAAATTCAATTCACCAATCATAGCATCTCAAATTCTTTTTGTATCTCTTCAACAATCTTCTTACACATGCCTTCATTTCCACCAAAAATGATATCATCAACATATACAACTACTATCAACATTTTGTTACCTTGCACTTTAAAGTAAAGACTGTTTTCAGTAGAGCCTTTGTTGAATCCTTGCTTTGTCAGGTATTTGTCCAATCTTGCATATCAAGCTCTAGGAGCTTGCTTCAGTCCATACAATGCCTTCTTCAACTTGCAAACTATGTCTGGTTTTCCAGATAGCTAAAACCCTTCAGGTTGTTCCATGTACACTTCTTCCAATTCACCATTTAGAAATTCTAACTTGACATCCATTTGATACACTTTGAAATCCTTGTGGGCAGAAACCAAAGCTATGATACCAAGGAACCAAAGCTCTGATACCAATTTTCAAATAGGCGTAGGAAAATTGAGATGGGGGGTGAATCAGTTGTCACAAAATTCAAACTTAAAACCTTCAACACTTATCAATTCTACAACCACACTATTCTATTATTAAGTAAAAGCATGAAACACAAATAACAAAAAGTAAATCAGCACAATGGTACACTAGATTTTTACGTGGAAAACCCAATGAGGGAAAAACCACAGTGAGGGCTAACTCACAATATAAATATTATAAAACTGAATATAGAGGCTCACTGCCCAGAAGAGGACTCACTGTCCAAATACAAAGGCTCACTGCCTACAGAAAGGACTCACTGTCTAACAGGGAGGCTCACTACCTATAGATACAAAAGAGAACAAAAGATCCACCACAAAAATTAACACACATTCACAGCCTTGATCAGAAGATTGTAGAAACCTTCGGCTCACTACCTTCAAGAATCTAACACAATAAAGAACTACTGCCTCAACACACTTTCACACACTTCTGCTCTTATGATTTGTGGCTCACTTCATCACTTTGCATCACACTATCATACAACTCTTCACAATCCGATTCTCATTTATACCTTCTTTAACCTTAGAAACTTTCTCCAAAGTCAACCACATAAACATTATTTCATAAATTCAAATTAGGTTGGAAAATCAACATTCCCGTAGTGGAAAGGAATGAGAGTGGACCAAAAAAATACTTAACCAAGACCAAAAATAAAATGTCTTGCATCAACCACACACTTCCTTAATTAAATTTTGTTCTTCAAATGAAGTGTAAACAGTAGGTCGGCCAAACCTAATGAAAACACAAATGAACATTGAGGTACACACTTCTAAACAAGAAGATGACACATGGATGCCACAACATGCTTCATTATGCATGAGAACACATCTCAGATTACTTTAGATACATCCATAGCAAGTGAAAAAATATTTGAAAACTAAACACCGCAGTAAGTGAAACAATCTTCGAACAGTGAACACCTTCAGCTAGTCCTTCTAGACTGTGCAAACACACACACAACAACATTGAAACATGACTTCCAAACCACCAAACCTCAGACTTCTTTGCTAGAACCTAGAAACAACCTTCACAAGACATATCCTAGATCTGTAAGATCTAAGACAAAATAACAGAGGACTGTGGAGCAAAAACATTTCTCCCAGTCTACAGAAGACCAACTGTGCCAGAACAATTCACATACTGATGAACGTAACTTTCACATATCATCACACCAGAAGCTAGAACTCAGGACATATCACCATTAGAAAACCTGCATATCCACACAAGCATAGGATCAACATAGGAGAAATGCAGAGCACATACCAGAGCACATTCTGAACACATTCATCACTCTGACTTCTCTTCTTTATTAATTTTCATAAAAGGACTTGGAAACTTATCAAACCAACAAATCTACAACATCATAAAGTTATATCCATGTACTCACAACATCTTAGAAGCATCTCAACTATACATGTACAATATACAACATATTGAAATGTGTTGATATCAATGAAAACATTAATGACAATACCACCAATCTTGCTCATACTTGCAACAAGATGAGGAGGTCAAACTTCTACAAGATACATAGGATTTTTCTGGGTATACCTTATACCACCTATGAGGTATCATGATGCTATGTTGATAGCCATGGTAGAGAGATGGGATGATAACACATGTACCTTCCATCTTCCTATGGGCTAGATGACTGCCACCCTAAAGGACATACATCACATCCTAAAAATTCCTATCCAGGGTGAGGTTGTACACTCAACAGATGAGCAATCTTACAAGAAAATATGAGATGATATCCTATATTTTCTATAGTATCCCACCCTATGATCGATCGTCGATCCACGCATTGAGCTTATATGGCTTCTACTTATGCAGGAACCACTACTTCGATGAATTTTGATCACTACTATAGCACTTACTCTAGTACCATATGATAGAGGAGCACACTTATATGGTGGACTTATTCATATTATGAGAGACATGGAGGAGCATAGGACCATTTATGCTTGGGGTCACAGTATTCTCACACATCTATATTATGATTTAGGGTGGTTTTTATTCTAGGAGTTGGACAACATAATACATTGTACACTCTTGTAGGTATGGTGCTTTGAGAACATCAAATGTACCAAGCCGACTGGATTTCCTACCATAGCAGTCATGGGATACCCATGAGCCTTCAGTTATGCACTAAGGTGAGGATGGAAGGAGTGAGATTTATTGCACCAGTAGATTAGATTTGATCGACTAGATGAGGATTATATACGTTGGAGACCAAATCTCTTGATTCCCTAGTGGACAGATGATAGACATGAGCTAGTTAGGCAACAACAAGACCAATTTCTTTTAGGGAGACACATTTACATAGTGAGACCATTCTCCTATGATCATGTCATGTGTTAATTTGGACATGTTCAAGTACCACCATGGGCCCAACTGAGATATCTACGATCAACACAAAGTGCTCCAAGACCTGGAGATAGCCATCGACTTACTATTGAGGATGCATACATTAGTGGTTTAGAGGATGGGGACCATGACATACCCCCAGTCTCTAAAATTGATGATGTAGGCATGAATCAAGCATGCAATGAGTGGTGGGTTGGAGCACGATCAACTTATGTCTTTCCCCTTCACTACCTTGTAGGTCACGTTGGACCTCTTCCAAGTCACAGAGAGGATAGGGATAATGAGCAGGTAGATGGAGCTACAAATGATCATGACACCGTGCTTGATATTTTTCTAGGTTCAAATGAGGATGAGGAGGAGAAGGAATCCCAGTCTATGAGTGAGGATGTTGATGAGACAAAGGAAGATCTAGTTGCCTCTGATAGGAGATATACTTCCTCTACCAAAGTCACTAGATCACATGCAGCGACCACATCAGAGATCTACACCCACAAGCATGGGGATACCAATAGTAGTAGTCCATCCACACCTCCTATATAGAGGGGGACCATCATTGTACAATTGTACCACGACTGGTAGACTAGAGATCCAAGTGATGATTTGATATTTATGTTTTTGTTATGCTCTTTAATTTTGTGTATATGATTCATAAATATGATGATGTGTATTGATATCCTTTATGTTTTCCATCTTGCAATGTCCATGTGAGAGTGGTGTGAGCTCTATCAGTGTGTTACTGCAGAGATGATGACTACACTGTGCATGGAGGATGATCTACCCTCAGAGCACATGCCCCCACCTTCCATGAGGCAACATGTAGATCTCTTCAAGGATTTTTCTAGATTGAGGATAGCGTATGAGAGCACAACCAAACACATTGTTGTAGCTACAAGATATATTTTTGCACTACAAATAGTTTTGGATGAGCTCTGAGCCTCTTAAGGTCCATCAGATAGTGGGAGAAAGTTTCCCTCCAAGTAGAAATCTCAACATTAGAGAGAGATATAACTAGGCTACAAGTAGAGAGGGATTGCATAGAGTAGGAGCATGTCAAGGCACTCATATGAGAGGTAGATATGAGAGGAGAGGTGCAAGGCCTATGAATATCTATGAGGTCTTTGAGTAGGACACCATCACATTCCACCGTCTCACAATAGAGGGCAACACCAGGCGACAAGGGGTCTAGTAGTCATAGGCCCTATTAGCATTGTATTCATTAATATATGTACCTAAACCTTTGATGATATGTATGATATATGAGAATTTATGTTTTTATGATATTTTGTTGAATTTGTGAGACGAGGATGTCATTATTGGCTGAATTACACTTGATCCATGAAGAATTAAAACATAACAGAGCCACTAATACTCGAATCTCAACAAGATCATTCAAATGAAATTGAAAATAAACATTTATCAAAACCTAACATACTAATTTATGAAATGTTTTAAAACATCTACTCTAATCCATTTGAAACTTATCCCATTGTGGAATTGGTGTCACGTTGATGTGAAATGACAACCCTTTACCAATCTCGTGATTAGTGAGCTTGTTTCAGTCAACTCTATGGAAGAGAATCAATGAAACCATTGTGATTGATGTATGAAAACCTAGTTTATGATAAAATGAACATGATGCAAGCTAAGTTACCATGATTTTATGCTAAAAATTCACTAATTATGCTATTACTAAGCTAATCTAAGCTAAAACTATGCTAAAAGAAAAAACCCTAAATTATAAAAAAACTAAGATGGATGCATGGAATTCATTAATGGATGCTCTAACCTATTATGAAATGAAAATGAACTAAAATAAGCTAACAAGTGAGTAAATTGAGAGTATGGATGCAAGTGAATTCAACAACATAAGTTTGAAATTGAAAGATGGATCCATTTGCCTCCAAATAGTGACCTATTTATAGGAGAGCAAATGAGGAATGAAAGGTTGAGATCAAAAAGTTTAATCAACGGTCCAAGATGAAGGGGACGAGAGACATGGATCATGGATTCTCATCAATGGATGAGAATGCATGATGGAATTTAATCAAGGGCTCATACTTGCCTTAAACAAACACACTTTTGACCTGCTCACACTGGTCAAAGGTAACTTGTTCAAAAGATTAAAGGTTTAGCTTGTTCAAGAAGCCAAGTGAGTTGATTGGAGGAGAAATAATATTCCTTAGAATATTCCTTTGGGTGAGGAAAAAGGTAATTTACAAATTAAATAGGGGAGAGATGAAATGATATTTAATTAAATAAATTAGGGAGAGATGAAATGATATTTAATTAAATAAATTGGGGTTATTTAATTAAATAAGATGATTTAGGGTATTAAATTAAATATTTTTATTTATTTAATTTAATTAGATGAAGTGTTAGTGCAAAAAGAGGATGGGTTAAAGAGGAAATGATGTTAGTAAATCTATTTCGAGTGTATGATATTGATTAGGAATTTTTTTAGTGTCTACATTTTTCCCATCTTTGAAGCGAGGTACCTACTACTTCAGTTCAAAGAATAACACTTTTCATATCAAAACTACTTGTAGACACGTAAAATATATTGATTGACATTGTGCATTCGATCCTGACTTACTAACATCGTTTCTTCCTGAATCGTCCCTCGGTCTAACCATTTAATCAAATTCCCCTATCTGATTAAATTCATCAATATTCATCTCTTAATTAAATAAATCATTGTATCTAATTAAGTCAATCTCTTTTGTTAATTAAATCAATCCATTTGATCTAATTATCCCTATTTAATTAAATAATCAATTTATTTGATTAAATCTCTAAAGTTTATCCATTAAATTAAATAAATTAAAACCTTATTTGATTTAATCTAACACCATCCCTTTTAATTAAATAAATCAAAATCCTTATTTAATTAGCCTCTATCATATTCCTCTCTATTTGATTTAAATAAATCTATAAATCTAAGTCAAATAAGTCACATCATCTAATCTCCTCATAAATTAATTAACCCTTGATTAATTTAACCTCATCTCATGTCACATCCTCTAGATAATGCAGTTGCAATGAAAATAGATTTAATTCATTTATTAAATCCCTATTTTCCTCACATGGCATCTTTTGGAATATTCTCTCAATTTGAATTCAAAAATTCCAAGTCAACATGTACATCCAACAAGGCATTTAAAATCTCTTACATGTCCTTTGCCTTGAGCCAAGTGGCATTTATTGCATTTTCCTTCCCTCTTACATGTCATTTCAACAATTTTGAATTTCAAATATTGGCATTTATTGGCAACCACCCCAAATCTTGCACATCCATCATCCATTCATAGCTTGACAAGTGGCATCATATCATTGGATGAATGTTAGTCCCACATTGCTCAAATTTGGACTTTCATCCATCTTAAAAATCTATAAATGAAATGCTCATATCCTCATTTGATCATCCACAATCCAAGCAAAGTTACCATGCTAAAATACTTAGTCATTTCCATCCATCATTGAATTCTTAGCTAGGCTTTTTGCAGATTTGGCTTGGAGTTCTCATCTTTCATCAAAAGTGGATCAAATCTCTTCATCAAGTCAACATATCGAAGCTTGCAATCATAGGAATTGGGAAAGGGCCATTTTCACATCAAATTGGCACCAATTCCCCCATGGGATCAAGAGTTTGCTCTTCTAATTAGGATTCAATCTTTATTTCATCATTTTCTTTGTGTTCTTCAATATTTTCTTCCTAATTTGAATGTTGTAAATGGATTTCATGGGGAATCCTTGTTTTGGCTTGCATTTCATTGTTTAACTTGTTTATTCATGTTGTTTTGCGTTACTAGGAAAAGGGTTCACACATTTGGCACTAGAAGGAGGGCTGGATATCATAATTTAACTTTTCTTGAAATTTCTGCTTTCAATGTGAAATTCCAATGCGGCCTCGCTGTCGCTTATTTTGGCATCGTGGGCTCGCCGCTATAACGCTTAAACAAAAACTGCGACCGCTGATTCATCCCGCCAAAAATTTAAAATTTTAACTCCGCTAAACTCGTAATTAACTTTTTTGAAATTTTTGAAAATAGCGACGCAGGGGATAAACTGCGATGCTGGAAAAAATTGCAACGCAATCGAGCTCTCTGTCCCGACACAGAGCGTTGCTGACTGGTAAGCAGTGCTGTGAGAGCACTGCTGGGAGAACAAACAGCGACGCCTTCATGAGTTGCGACGCTGGGAGACAGTAAAAGGGAAAATTTTATTTTTAGCATGTGCTTTTGATTTATGATTTATTTACCTTCTGTTTTCTAGTTTTTAACTTCTCTGTTTTTCCAGAATATGACTTTTTTTCTCCTTTGTAGGTTGGAAATTGAAAACAAAAGGAGGATTATGGTGATGATATTTTGTCCAATCAAAATGTTTTTGAACACTTAAGTGTTTATTTAACACTGTTTTGAGGATTTGATATCTTTTCATCCTTAGGACACTAGTTTTCATTTGGGCTTAAAAAGAACCTTTCAATTTCTTCTTGCAAAGGCTAAAACGAACTTTAGGATCAACAACTTACTAGATTTCATTTATTGGATTAACAAATTGAACAAATTTCTTTCACTTGTGATTTCGTGCTCTAAAATGAACTCACATATTGCTTTGTGGATATAAAAAGAACAAGTGTAGCTTTGTTTTTTGTGAGGGCTTACTTAGGCTAAAGCCATCGAAAAAGGACATATGCGCTTCTCTCATGCTTTATAGCAATCTTGAGAATCAAAAGGCCTTTTTCATGACTTTGGGTTAAGACAAAGCAATCACCTCCACACTTCGATTTGGGCTTAAAATTGAACAACATCTTGTGCGAGTGTAAGTGGGGGAATTTTTGTGTACATTCTCTCTCTTTGTTGCTATCAAAGATTGATCGAGTTATGGATTTTGTTCTTCATTCGCTTTTGTTTATCTTAGAGGGCCTGCCTTGGGGAAAAAATACTCACCCAAGGGAACGACTCAACTGGTAACACTCTAAAGCCAAGAGTATTTCCAACTGAGATATAAATGTGGATATTGGACGAAATGCCAATATCACGTGGTTGATTTCGACAAGATGGATCCGAAAGGGGACTCTTGCCGTATGGGTCAATCTCCACGAACGGAAAGTCCTTACTAAAACCCATGTGCTATAATTTTCCAAAATCCTTTTATCTATTTTTTGGTGCAAGAATGGTCGTTCTCAAGCCACCCCACACTTTTACGGTCTTCTAGTAGAAGTGGAAAACATGCCATGGGAGTTTCATGGGTGTTGATGCTTGACTGCCCCGTATAAGTGAGTGCCATGGAGGGGAGACAGTGGGGTCAAGCATCTAACCATTCGCTAGAGATAAGCATAGCTAGACTTGTCCAAGTGGGAATCCAACAAATATTGTCTTACACATCCATAGGATTGTACTTATTCTTGGGTTACAAAATGCATTGCTTGATCGAAAACATCTCAAAAACAAACACTTAACACCATCCAAATTTCAAACCCTTTTGGGGACAAATACAATTGACTCAATCCATATGTTATTGCTTTCCCTTGGGATTCACATCCTTAGAGGTTTCTAAACATTGGATTATATCTCATTTTGTCTTCTTAAGTAAACAATAGGAAAACCCTTGCCTTAATTTCATTAAATTTCCACATAACATATCTTATGGGGTTTGAAGAAATTAAGACATTGGACATCTTAGTTTGAAAACCTAATTGAAGAAAGTGTTTTTTAAAATAAAGACATTAAGAAAAGCTAAACAAAATGAACTTTCATATGTGTTGAAGACTCCAAATTCCAAAACAAAAATCATTGATTGGAAATCCGAAAATGAATGTTCAAAAGAAATCATTTCTTGGTCACAAAGGTCTTTAGGAAGCATTTGCATGCTCTTCAATACCTTGGTCTAGGAAAAAAAAGTGTACCTTTTTAGGTTCATCTTAGGATCAAAACATATCAAAATCTCTTTTTCATCCATCCTCCAAAACATCAAAACAAATCCATCTCATCATCACCTTTTGGAAAATATTGAAATCATCCTTAAAATACTAGGGTTTGTGGCAAAATCAAAATCATCAAAATCATTGAGACTAAATCCTTGAATTTTTTTATCAAAACACCTTTGGCTAGGTATGTGTAGATGCATCCTTTTGCATATATTTAGTCAAAGTTATCAAAATCATCTTGTCTAAGCTTAGTATGTGTTGATGAATCCTTCTTCATATACTTAGTGAAGCAATCAACTTGATTGAATAGGTGTGGGTAGATGCATCCTTCTCCTCACACATATTCAAATCATCATCCTTTGAACAAAGCTATCCCTTAGATCATCATCCAACATCTTAGGGTTTTTTTGTTCAAAATCCAAATCAAAATCAAAATCAAAATCAAGGACAAAATCTCAAATCTCAAAATCCAAAATAAAAAATAAAAAATCAGCAAGTCCTAAAAGCCCAGTATCTCATTTAAGATTTATCAAAAGCCTAAAACATCCATATCATCCATCCCTAACATCATCATATCATCACCTTTGATCCTCAAGACATCCTAAAACGTTCTACTTTGGAGCATAAAATAACAATCGGTCCAAAGAATCAAGAGGTTCATCTCCCATATTCTTGAAGATTGATCCTTGTTTTATGGTTCTAACTAGATCTCAATACAAGAAGAGTATGGAAGCCAACAAAGAAACACCCGCTTCAAGCAATCTTAGCCAAACAAACACAGAAATGAATCCCACCGAATCAAGTAATCCATTGACCCTCTCATCATCGCAAAATATACAAGAAGAAAAACAAGGAGAGGACCTTACCTTTGGAATGTCTCATGAGGAAATGACGGAAATGCTCCAAAATCCGAACAACCATAGAATCATCAATGTCATAATGAGACTTAACCCTTCATTGTACATGCTTGAACTAGCAAAACAAGGGGCCAAGTTTCCTTTGGATTTTGATGTAAGTACCATAGTGGAGACATCCTTTCCACCTATCTCATCCACCATCCCCATTTCATCTACACCTCCATCCCAAAACATCATGCAAAACATTCCCAAAATCACAACATCGTTTGCTCCAACCCAACCTAATGTCAACAAGGGAAACACATTCCTTAATGCTCTTCAATCACATCCCCTTGTTAATAATCAAAAATTGGACGCAAACACCACCTTGGAACAAAACATACCCCAAAACCCATTACATAAAAATGTTCCTCTCACCTTACATCACGATCCATCATCATCATTTTTTCACATGACACCACAAACACCTCTTCTCACAAATCCACAAGAAGAGGGAGATATGTTCGGACCAGGGGGCATATTTGACACCACACAAAAACTAACACCTCTTACATTTCCACCTATTACACCACTGCCATTATCATCCATACCACTCCTTGGTTTAGGGATTCCCCCTCTACCAAGTATTGATCAAAACAACATCCCAACTATCAACCAAAGCATCTTGTTAAATGCTCAAAACTTGTCATCGACATCGCAACAACAAATGACAAACACACAAGCAATGGTAACAACATCAAACATCCCTTTAACATCGCAAAGCATGGTCTCTCAATGGCCAATCACATCAATGGCACCACTCATCACTCAAACCACTACACCAACAACACCATCCACCAATCAAATAATCAACAAGACATCACCATTCACCACCACTACGAACGCCATTCCAAACCCACCACCATGCCCACCACCACCAACGTTCACCACATCAAGCCAATACGATGCAGCATTGCAAGCTGCTTTTCAAAGAGGATACCAACAAGTGCATAAACAAAAAGCCGTACACCTAGCTGCTCAACAAGCTACTCAAGCTGCACAAATCGCCCAAGCTGCACAAGCCGCATTACAAGTGCAACAAGCACAACAAGCACAACAAGCTCAAGCGTTATTGCAACAACAACAACAACAAGCCACCCAAGCTACGCAAGCATTGCAAGCACAAAAGGCCGCTCAAGCACAACTTCTATTACAACAACAAGCAGCTCAAGCACAAGCACAAGCACAACTTCTTACACAAGCAGCGCAAGTGCAAGCATATCAGCAAGCACTAAAGCAATACCAAGAGCAACAAGAAGCAGTAGAATTGGCAGCCCAACAACAAGCACAACAACAAGAATTGTTGGAACAACAACAAATGCAACAACAAGCACAAATCCTAGCACAACAACAGAAAGATCAACAACAAGTGTTGTTCATACAAAAGTAGGTAGAAGCCTACCTTGCTCGCCAAAACCTGCAGATACCATCAAAAAATGCACCAACCAACCCACCCAACCAACCCATGATTCAAACACCCCAAAAGACCTTCATCCCACCCCTTGATCTGCAAAGTGATGTAACAACACAACTCAGGTTCCTATCGCAACATGTGCTCGACCTTCAGTTAGGGTGAACAACCAAAATGCCAAGCAACTTGTGTCCCTATCCATTTGATAGGAGCTTAGAGATGAAACCATTCCCCAAGGGATTTGAGATCCCTAAATTTGAAAAATATCGAGGGATGGGAAACCCTGAAGACCACATCAGGGAATTTCAGGTTCATTGCATGGAGGTCACATATGACAATACTTATCTAATGCGGCTATTTCCTAGAAGCTTGGCAGGCCCCGCTATAGAATGGTTCTCTCGCTTACCTTCAAGCATTAGAACATTCCAAGAAATTAGGGATGCATTCATTAGGAACTACGCATGTAACATTTCAATGGATGTCAGTCTCAAAGAGCTATACGCTCTAAAACAAGGAAAAAATGAATCTTTTGCTTCATTCCTTCAACGATGGCGATCCAAGGCCAATTGGAGCAAGTGGACCATGCCAGAAGAACAAGTTTGCACCATCATAGCTAACCTTGAAAGCCACTTGGCATTCCATCTCAAGGTTCAGGGAATCACCCCATATGATCAACTGATTTCCAAGGCGCTTAGCGTCGAAAGAGCCCTTGTAACCCAACCCACGGAATCAACATCATACCACGAACAACAAAAAAACCGCCCATCATCCAATTACAATGATAAACCTCGTATGTGGGAAAGAAATAAAAATGTTACTAATGATGGTGTCGTAGATGCCAAGGTGGTCATTAGTGGTCCACGCCAAAATACACCCACACTGCAAATCCAAAATCAACGCCAAAACACTCATCACACAACATATCAACCCAAAAATAATCCAACCATCAATAACCTCAATGATCAAAGAGGGCCACCCCAACAAAAAAGTTATCCCAAACAAAAATACACCATTTTGGGGGAACCACTTGAGGACATAATGAAAAAGTTGATCGATGAAAAACTCATCAAGCCTCCTACATTTGAAAATTACCAAGAACTTGATGTCAAACCTCCTTGGTATAATGAGAATCAACTTCGTGAATTTCATAAAATCAAAGGTCATACCACAAACAATTGCATGAGACTCAAAAATATCATCCAAGATCTCATTGATAAGAAAATCATAAATGTGGAACAGCCTACTGGAAATCAAGATCTTAAAATCTACACGAATCCGATACCAAATCATGGCAACAAAGGGAATAAAAATGATAAAGGAAAGGGCAGTGTAAATCATGTTTATGAATCAGTCATTGCCTCCCTAAATGAAGACTGCATGGTCATCACCATCAAGGGCGCCCATGCCGAAGATTGTGGAGTCACCACAAGAGGCGAAAAAGTAACCATTGTAGGATCATCCCAACCAAATAGAGTCCCTTCATCTAGATCCATGCCTAATGGTTACAATGTCCTAGACCAACTCAAGAGAATGCTAGCACACATCTCCATCATGGAGTTGTTAAAAATATCATCAGCCCATAAGAAGATCCTTGAGGAAGCATTAGCCTCATCCACTGTCCCCGCAGATCTTGATGTGGAGCAATTCCAAGCTATGGTCAGAAATATCATAACACCTAATCTCCTTACATTCTCTGACCAGGATTTCCCCGCCCAACCATCTCACAACCGTGCACTTCACTTGGAAGCCATTGTAAACAAAAGAAAAATCAAAAGGATCTTGGTGGATGGAGGTGCAGGTTTGAACATCTGTTCTCTCAACCTCATCAAGCAGTTGAAAATATCAGAAGATTCCATCGACAAAGGAAAGGGCATCACGATAAGAGCATATGATGACCAAGAAAGAGTATCTCAGGGCACAATTAAACTCCCTATTCAAGTAGGGCCAACGCTCATGGAAACCACCTGTCAGGTCTTGGACGTCGACTTGCCATAAAACATCCTCCTGGGACGCCCATGGATCTAGGCGATGAAAGCTATAGCATCAACCTTCCACCAATGTGTGAAATTTACACATAATGGACAAGAGGTTACCATCCATGGAGATCCCGAACTGTTTTCATATTGCAAAAATCTTGAGGCCAAATATTATAAAATCCCCCAAGTGTTAAAGAATGATGAGGGCCCATCCACACCATACATCGACCCCACCACTCTCGCATCCACTTCTACGAAAGAGACACCCGCCATCCCCGCCATTCCCACCATCTCTAACATTAAGCTCATCATCCAGGAGGATGGTTGTGGAAGCTACAAACTCCCTAACAATGCTTTTGTGATAGGAGAGTTACCTCAATCTCCTAGATCACGGGGACGTCCACAAGAGAATCAAGCTTCCACATCATAAACGTATCCTGAAGATTATCCTGAATTCACAAGATGGGGAGACCTTGGCCATGAGGTTATTGAAGCATATCCATCTCACATGTTGTACCGATATGAAAGACCAACACCTGAATTAGCAATGGACGAAAGAAGCAAGGGCCTACAAATGATGCTCACAATGGGCTACGACAGAAATCAAAGACTGGGACAAAATGATAACGGGATCATAATAGCTATCATACCAGAGACGCGACCCATAACAAATCTTGGTCTTGGATGTACCCCTCCGAGAATAACCATACATGGCCAAAGTCCTCCGGTTAGAGCAGTTAATATGTCTCCTCAGCCAGTACTAGTACAAGTACACTCACCAATAGTCACAGGTAGAGACACACATAATTTTATAACTGAGCCCTACATTAGTAGCAATGACGAAGATACCATATCCAATCTACCTAGGTTATTTGAGGACACCACCTAGTGTATGATTAGCACCCTCTCCTTTGAAACTGACAATCCAAATCATGAGATCTATTTAGTCTATCCCCAGCTGATCGACTATGACCAACGAGGACCACCAGTTCTCGATACATTCGAAAATGATGAGGCGATCTTAGAATTCATGGGATTAAGGGATAACATTCCAGACAGGGATCATAAGGTAGGGTTTATAATAGAGTTAGACACACAGGCCTATTACAGGGAAACGATTGAATCCTTCAGTTGCAAAAGTGAGAAACTAAGAATCATATCAAAGTCCTTGAGTGAAAAGCACACTGTGGCACTCTCTGAAAAGAAAATAGTAAAAAGAAAGGACGTATCCAACGGTGAAAACATCTCTGAGGCACCCAAGGATGAAGGATTCAATCTTCCCTTAAGAGCTATTCATCAGGAGAATTCAACAATCTTGGCCAAGAAATGCAATCCTGTCAACCTAGGAACAGAGGAGGCCCTACATATCACATTCTATGTGGAATCACTATTATCAGAAGAGCAAGAACTCCTAGCAGCATTCCTAAGGGAAAGGAAAATAAACTTCGCATGGAGTTATGCTGACATGCCAGGGCTTGATCCAGAGACTGTGGTTCATCACTTAGTTGTGTATCCAGAAGCAAAGCCGGTCAAACAAAAGCTTTGAAAAATGCATCCTCAAATAGCCTTATTCGTCAAAATGGAGCTCAAAAATTTGTTAGATGCAGGATTTATCCGACCAATTGATTATCCAAAATGGGTGTCAAATTTAGTACCTGTTTCAAAACCTGACGGAGCCATCAGAATCTGTATAGACTTCAGAGATTTGAACAAAGCATGTCCCAAGGATGATTTCCCACTTCCCAACATTGACATGATAGTACACATGACAGCAAGGCATGAGATGCTATCACTAATGGATGGATTTTTAGGATACTACCAGATCATGATAGCAAAAGAGGATCAACACAAGATAGCTTTCACTTGTCCATGGGGGACCTACTGCTGGAACATGATGCCATTCGGTCTAAAGAATGCAGGAGCAACCTATCAAAGGGCCATGAAATTAATATTCCACAACATGATTCATAAAACAGTTGAAGACTATGTCGATGACATTCTAGCTAAGTCAAGAAAGAGACAGGATCATATAGCAACCCTAAGTGCTATCTTTGACAGACTGGAGGAATACAAAGTCAGACTAAATCCCAAGAAGTGCATCTTCAGCGTACAATTAGGTAAATTGCTAGGATACATAGTGTCCATGAGGGGTATCGAGGTGGATCTGACAAAAGTGAAAGCAATCCTCGAGATGGAAGCACCAAAGACATTAAAACAATTGAGAAGCCTCCAAGGCTGACTTCAATCCATCTAACGGTTCATAGCAGAATTGGCAGACAAGTAGAACCCATACTCTCACCTACTCCACAAGGGAGTGGCGTACAAATGGGATACAAAATGTGAAGAATCATTCAAAAAACTCAAGGAATATCTACTGACACCACCAGTTTTAATGCCACCCATCCCAAGGAAGCCATTGATCTTATATGTGTTAGCAACAACAGCAACCCTTGGAGCTCTCCTAGCTCAACATGATGAAAATGGAACGGAGAGGGCCATCTACTATATCAGCAGAACAATGGTCGGTCATGAGCTAAATTACTCTTTCATCGAAGAAGCATGCCTCGCAGTAGTGTTTGCATCTAAAAAATTCAGACATTACATGTTGGCACACAAGATAAATCTCATTGCGAAAATTAGTCCCCTCAAGTATCTCTTATCCAAGGCAATGCTCACAGGAAGAATGGAAAAATTAGTAATGATACTGTCAGAGTATGATATCGAGTATGTAGAGTGGAAAGACATTAAGGGACAAGTTATTGCAGATCAACTAGCAGAAGCACCCATTTATTTTGAGAACCCTCTTGTCTTAGAATTCCCAGATGAATCCATCTTTAACCTCAACGTAACCCGACCATTGGAAACTATACTTTGATGGTTCATACACACAACATGGATCAGGAGCTAGTGTCTTCTTCATCACCCCACAAGGGGATTGCATACCAAAGTCATACAAATTGGCATTTCCTTGCACCAACAACATAGCGGAATACGAGGCATTGACTATAGGTCTCAGGATAGCAGTGCAATGGAGCATCATAGCTCTCAAGGTGTATGGAGACTCTCAATTGATCATAAATCAGGTCAATAATGAATATCAAACTAAGGATGACAAGCTAACTCCATACAAGAAATTGGTGGAGACTCTCAAAGGAATCCTTCATTGACATAACATTTGAGCAGATTCCAAGAACCAACAACAGAGCAGAGACGCCATGGCTACAATTGGGTCTCTATTAGACATCCCTCATAACGTGCCGAAATATGAATTTCTGATTGAGCAACTTCTCGTTCCCACATTCGGTACCAAATCAGAATATGTTTGTGAAATCATTGGTCCTGGCGATCCTTGGTATCATGACACCTATACATATCTTCGAATAGGAGTCATACCCGCTGACCTCCCATCAAACCTAAAATGAACCTTTGTTAAAAAGGAATCCAAATTTGTGATCCTAGGTGATACCTTATACCGTAGAAGCATAGAAGGTACCTTGCTACGCTGTTTAAACACTGAGGAGGCATTAACTGCTCTAATCGAGGTTCATAATGGTATCTGTGGCTCGCACTCAAGTGGGATGACCATCGCCAAGAAACTGCTGAGGATGGGGTATTACTGGCCCACAATGGAAAGAGAAGCACATGATCATGCTAAAAGGTGTTTACAATGTCAGCAACATGGGGACCTCATCCATGCTCTAGCTCAAGAGCTTCACCCGATTATCACACCATGGCCCTTTTCGCAATGGGGACTCGATCTCATTGGGAAAATCACACCCACCTCATCCAATGGCCACAAGTTCATCATAACTGCAACTGAGTACTTCAGAAAGTGGGTAGAAGCCATACCAATGATGTATATCACTGGGAAACAGATCTCAAAATTTATCCTAAACTATCTCATATGTCGTTACAGTGTCCCACAAGCCATTATCTCAGATAATGGGACACCATTCAAGAACCAGGACGTTCGCGACTTGTGCGAGAAATTCAAAATCCATCATCGCTTCTCCACCCTGTATTATCCCCAAGGCAATGGCCAAGCAGAAGCCACGAACAAAACCATCCTCAAAATCCTTAAGAAAATAGTCAATGATGCAGGTCGTGACTGGCACTTGCAGCTTAATCCCGCCCTATGGGCTTATCGAACTAGCATCCGCACACCCACAGGTGCCAACCCCTTCTCCTTGGTCTACGGATCAGAAGTCATACTCCCCATCAAGATTGAGCTCCCATCCCTCAGAATATCATTTGCAAAACCTCATCACTGATGAGGACTACCGGTGTCAAGATTAAAAAAGCGGAGTTACTGGATGAGAGACACATAGATGCTTTAAATCACTTTCAAGTCTATCAGAATAGACTCAAAGAAGCTACAAAAGAAAATCAGAAGCTTTCCAAGTCAGAGAACTGGTCTTAAAAGAAAATCAGAAGAATGTCCCAAACCCAAGCAAACAAAGGCAAGTTCGAACCTAATTGGTTAGGGACCTTTCATCATCACAGCAAGTTATAAATCAGGGGCATATCATCTATCAACACCCAAAGGGGAACCTCTACAAGAGCCCATGAATAGCTCCCATCTCAAAAAGTTTTATGCCTAATTCTTTAGGTATAAAACCAAAAAATCAAAAAATTAGAAAAAGTCTTGAAAAAATGGTTACTTCGGGCGAAAACCTGAAACAGGCATCTTGGTGACAACAAAAAAAGCAAAAAAGCAAAAAAAAAGTTCCAAAAAAATCAGAAAAAGGATAAAAAAATCGTCCTCTAGTGAAAACCACTTTGGTGGCACTTTGGGCAAGTACCTTGGCGAAAACGTGGCAAACAGGCACCTTGTGTAAATAAGCACTTTCCATCCACCAGGATCTTTATGGCTTGTTCAACATCATCCATCCATTTCACTTCCATCACCCATCGCATTCAGGTCTCCATCCATCACACATCCACTCGCATTCGCACCATAGCTTGGTCCTGTCTTCGTATCATGATCCCTCCTAGTACTACTCCACCCATCCTCAAAGTCAGTTTGTCCTGCCTTTATTGGGGTAGTCTATTGCATCACGTTGGGGGAATGTTCTTATCAAGATCAGATTCATGTATATTCTTAAAGTCCTCAAATCAAAAAATCCAAAAACATTAGAAAATCAGAAAATCCAAAAACATCAGATAATTAAAAAATCCAAAAACATTCAAAACATATCAAAATCCAAAAACAAGGTTGTCTTGTCAAACTACGTCATCTTTGAACTTTAACGTAGGCAAGGTTGATCTTTTATCATCCCCCGAGACATTTAGGTCAGTCCTATAGGAGTCCGTCATAATAAACTGACATCTCATCATGTTTATCATCATTTGTAAATCGGTCAAGTTGTCAGTCTAACTACGTGGTCTCTGCATGTATAATGTAGGCAAGGCTATTCTGTTGACCAGCCCTCGAAACCCCTAAGATAGGTCCTTAGGTTAGTCTCTTGGTCAAAATCTCAGAAAATCCCAAAACATTGGAAAATCAAAAATCAAAACATTTGTAAAACCTCAAAAAATACCAAAAACAGCCTCAAAACATTGAAAAACATCAAAAACATCCAAATATTTGAAAAAACCCATCCACCTCATCTCTCTTGCACCCGCAATAAGCACCACTCATAATAAACTGATCGTCACCCTCAACCTTTAGTGAAACAGTTGGAAACAAGTCTAGCAGCTTAAAAGTAGAACTCTAAATGTCAAGTCTTAAAGTCTAAGTCAGTGTGTAAGCAAATTGGTCACCTCTTTGTATCGGTAACTCATCATCTAAATTGGTCCCATATCAATCATCCCTTAGAGCACTTTGGGTAAACGAAATGACGTGCCTCCATCCACTAACATGTCCTAGGATGCATCCTTTCTAGAATGGGCATTATCTTTTGGCAATACGTTTTGGTTCTTATCCTTAGAAAACACATCCTTTTTTTCCGTTAGAGGTATTGAAGAGCATCAATTTGTTTGTTTACTTGGTCTTTATCTTTTGACTTATCTTATTTTGTGCTCATTCCAAGGATGTCTCGATGATATCCCAAAGTAGAGGATTTAGAGAAATAGGAATGGGGCAATAATCATCATCTTTTGTCTGTTGTGCTTGTTGGATATTCTTGTAATATAACCTCGGCGAATAATTTCTTTGTTAGGTATATGTGGAAGAGGTCTGGGGCAACTTGTTGACTATTATAGGGATAGGTTTACCTTTCCGTGTTTTGGTCCGAGGTGTCTGAAACTTCTGAAATACATCCTAGCAAGGTTTTTGTATGTCAGGTGTGAACAAGAATACTCCTATCTGATTGTCAAGTCAAAGTCCATCACACTGGGTACAACGCCATCCTGGTTTTCTATACCTCGATGCATAGTACCACTTGTATTATCAAACATAAGAAAATCTAGCCCTTTGAAAATCTCAATTCCTCATAAAGTAATAATAATCATCATCATCATCATTTGCATTTATCTTGTGTCTTGTTGAAATGACTTCTTCTTTTCTTACTAATCGCACTAACAAGGTACTATGACAGTTGATCATCATCACCATCATCATCATCGATCATGCATCCAAAAATCATTAGCATATTGCATAAGCATATCATATAGAAATCATTAGCATATTGCATAAGCATATCATATAGAAATCATTAGCATATTGCATAAGCATATCATATAGAAATCATTAGCATATGGCATAAACATATCATATAGGAAACATACACATTGCATTTTTCATCATCATAAACAGTTTATCATAAACATGCTTCAATAGGTGCATCCATGTCATTGTATTTCACCCATTACATCGCATAGCATTCATTTGCATTTCATATTACCATTTATCATAAAAATCATCACATAAGCATGAACAAAAGCATTCCATCACCATTTTTGCATAATCATCGGTATATAAGCATTTAATTCATTAGGCATACATACTTGCATAACATCATGACATCATATCACCACTTTTACGTTCACATCACATTACACATATCATTTTGCATTAACACATCATTTGCATACATCATTGATCATATTAAAATCCATATCACATATTACATTAGCATAAAATATCATCATATAGTAAACATCATTGCACATCATATCATAGGTGAACATAATATAGATCTGTTAGTCATAAACATAGCGCATACATCATTAGAAATAAATGCATCCATAACATATATAAAGGAAGAATCATACATGCATAAATCAAGGAGTACATAGTACATCGCATCAAAATCAGCTCATATATATCATATCATCAAATGTCACTGTCATAGTACAAAATAATAAATCAGATCACTGTACATGTATGTCAATCAGTACAAAAAATGCCCATCGGGGCTATAAAAAATGAGCCCATAAGGCACAAAAGTGTGTATCATCTAGATCAAGCCCGATCTTCGTGAATGCTGCCCTCACCCCTGTCACCGTGACCCTCTGGTGGTCTCTGGCTGGCCCGCTCTGAGTACTCGGGGACCCAGTCTACTCTAAGCACGGTGTCATGGTAAGCCCAGTGGTAGTACTCTATCTCTCGGATAGCCTCCCTGTAAGATCGTACCGACACTGTACCTTGGGAGGAGGCGGAGGCTGTCATGCTCTCAATCTGCTGTTTGCGGCCTGGCTCTGTAGCTGCCTATAGCTCTGCAGCCTGTCACTACTGCACAGCCTGATCTCTCTCTGCTCTGAGCTGCTCTCTCTTAGCCCTCGCCTAATCTCTCTTTGTGGTCACTGCTTGAACCTGGGCCTGCAACTATAAAATCAAGGCATCCCATTCATCTGCCTGCCCTGCTGGCTATACCCGTAGCTGCGCGTGAACCTGATCCTCACCCTCTGCTTGTGGTGGTGGGACTGGCGGATCCTACTGCTGGTCCTACATGTGGACATCCCCGTGACCTGGTGGGACTGGGGGCACCCCTAGTGGATCTTGTCAGATCTCAACCCTCGGTCCTCGCCCTCATCCTCGTCCTCTCCCCCTACCTCTGACCCTGCATACCTCTAGATCCTCGCTTGGAACGGTCAACCGGAGAGGAGGTTTGAACCAGTCTCTGTAGGCCTGTGTGGTCCCTAGATTTGCCAAGCCCTGATTATAAGCCCACAGTAGGGCTACCAACTGCCGAAAGCTGTCAACTGCCTCGGAGGTAGGAATGCCAGGCCCCCATGCTAACTGTGTCATACTACGTGCAAAGACGGCTAGATAACCATTATCAGGCCGATCCTATGGCTCTCCAAACTGATGTTGTACGCGCCCAGGTAGCTATCTCTCAATCATCGTGTGCTCCCACCCCTGCATGTATCGATCCTGGCGGCAGTAAAAAGCTAAGCAGCATCGTCGGCCCATCTGGGCCGACCAAGGTACGGTCGCCAAGTAAAAACAAGCATCTCATCTAGGACCCACCTCCAATACAGGATCTCATTCTCGCCAGTGTGTGTGAAGGACACACCACCTCTGTATAGCACCACAAGGGCATCCTCTGCCCCCATCGAAACTGGAACGACCCGTGGATGTAGCACAAAAATGTGCTCCCATGCCCAAACATGAAACAAAGTCACTTCGGCTCCCAGTGCTCTGCCATCCACGTATACGTACTCGTGGAGATCCCTGTAAAGTGAAGCCAGAAGGACAGGCCCCCATGTGAAGCGAACTGGCCTCTCTTAGACCATCCTCTCCCAACAGTATCCCCAACCCAGACTGAAGTATCACCCTCGTCGGTCTAGGGCAACCAAACCTAAAATGATCGCTGCAATTGCCCAGCGGAAGGGAGGTGCTATAACTCTATATTTTTCCAGCTCGATTTTCCCCTCGCAATAGATAATGTCTCGTGTAGCGAGGACCCTGACGTAGCACTCGCGTCCCTCCTCCATGTCATAGATCACCCGACGACCATGAATGGGCAATTATAGAATGCGCCAGACATCCTCCAAGGTGACGGTCACCTCGCCAGTGGGAAGATGAAACGACGATGTCTCACTATGCCACCTCTCGGTCAGCGCTGATAGCATCCATAGGTGTGTGCGCATGGGCACTGCATACGCAATATTCCATAAGCTAGCAACTCCCAGTCGGTCCTGGTCTCTGTCGCTCAAGTCCCATAGGACGCTCACCAAATCCCGCGATCGGTGCTCCTGAGAGTAGAGCTCCCTCGGTCCGTCCTACATCAAGGAAAGTCAGCATGTTAAATTTTTTAGAAAAATCCTGGCCTAACGCTCTAAGCTCGCTTCCAGTGGTGCAGCTTGTGATGGCGTTGTAGTTTGAGTTTCCTCAAACTCCAACGTTGGACCCCTAAATTGAGCCAAATAGAGCTCCCCCAGTGCACTTTATCCCCAGCGTCGCAATTTTCATGAAAAGGGCGCCGCCGCGACACACTTTTCCCAAACCGGCCCGCTGAGCCCAAGCCCGGCGGTGGAGTTTCTAAACTCCAAACTGCACCGCTGTGGCGTAGAAAGGAAATTAACGATGCACTTTAAATACCGAGCGGCGCTATAATAGCGCTGTTGGAGGCGAGCTCATCTTTAAAGGGCTAATTAATGCATTAAATGAAAAAGCTAAGCTTAGGTAAGGGTCACATACTGGTGCCTCGATGCCAAGTGGCCGCTGGTAGGTCCGAACTCTGTCTGAAATGTGTAGAGAAAGCTATCGTTGTGCCATATCGTCAGAGGGTCAGAGCTCAAATCTCAAGGTTTGCTAGCAGAGGTGTGTGAAAATGACTTGAAAGTGACCCCTCGGGCCCCTTTTAAGCCTAGAAATTAGGGTTTTTTAATCTTAATTAGCTATCCTGCTAGGGTTTTGGACCCTTGAACCTGTTTTTGTCTGTTTGAGGCTTTTTTTTCATCGTTTTATTGCATTTAGACACATTTTTAGCCTCTTGGACCCCTTTAGGACTTGTCAGTCTTTGTCACCTTTTTTTCATGAGATCACCCAAAAAAATTAAAATTTCCATCCAATCTCTTGAGGGGGCATTATAATGGCATATTTTCTCTCGCCATGCAACAATGGGGAAAGTTTTAAAATATCAAAATTTTGGCTTTGATCGAGATCGTTTATTCTTTGAACCAATGCAACGAGTGCATTGCTTCAAAGACGGGCAAAATGTAGACACGTAAAATATACTGATTGACATCGTGCATTCAATCTGACTTACTAACATCGTTTCTTCCTGAATTGTCCCTCGGTCTAACCATTTAATCAAATTCCCCTATCTGATTAAATTCATCAATATTTCTCTTAATTAAATAAATCATTGTATCTAATTAAGTCAATCTCTTTGTTAATTAAATCAATCCATTTGATCTAATTATCCCTATTTAATTAAATAATCAATTTATTTGATTAAATCTATAAAGTCTATCCATTAAATTAAATAAATTAAAACCTTATTTGATTTGATCTAACACCATCCCTTTTAATTAAATAAATCAAAATCCTTATTTAATTAGGCTCTTATCATATTCCTCTCTTATTTGATTTAAATAAATCCATAAATCTAAGTCAAATAAGTCACATCATCTAATCTCCTGTTAAATTAATTAACCCTTGATTAATTTAACCTCATCTCATGTCACATCCTCTAGATAATGCAAGTTGCACATGAAAATAGATTTAATTCATTTATTAAATCCCTATTTTCCTCACATGGCATCTTTTGGAATATTCTCTCAATTTGAATTCAAAAATTCCAAGTCAACATGTACATCCAACAAGGCATTTAAAATCTCTTACATGTCTGTTGCCTTGAGCCAAGTGGCATTTATTGCATTTTCCCTTCCCTCTTACATGTCATTTCAACAAATTTGAATTTCAAATATTGGCATTTATTGGCACAAACCCCAAATCTTGCACATCCATCATTAATTCATAGCTTGACAAGTGGCATCATATCATTGGATGAATGTTAGTCCCACATTGCTCAAATTTGGACTTTCATCCATCTTGAAAAGCTATAAATGAAATGCTCATATCCTCATTTGATCATCCATAATCCAAGCAAAGTTACCATGCTAAAATACTTAGTCATTTCCATCCATCATTGAATTCTTAGCTAGGATTTTTTCAGATTTGGCTTGGAGTTCTCATCTTTCATCAAAAGTGGATCAAATCTCTTCATCAAGTCGACATATCGAAGCTTGCAATCATAGGAATTGGGAAAGGGCCAATTTTCACATCAAATTGGCACCAATTCCCCCATGGGATCAAGAGTTTGCTCTTCTAATTAGGATTCAATCTTTATTTCATTATTTTCTTTGTGTTCTTCAATATTTTCTTCCTAATTTGAATGTTGTTTTGGCTTGCATTTCATTGTTTAACTCGTTTATTCATGTTGTTTTGCTGGTACTAGGAAAAGGGTTCGCACACTATTGCTTGAATCAAAAAATATTTTTTTATTTTTTTTAGATGCCCCAATGGAAGGATAAATCTGACTCCCTGCCCCCCTCGAGAAATCAAGCAAAAATTTTGAATTTTGGGTTGATTTCTCGACAGAGGTTAAAAGTTGTGCCAAGGGTCCATAAAGGCTCCAAGATGCAAGAATAATGCCAAAAATGCAAAAAAATATGCAAAATGAGGTTTAGATTGGAAAAAGTTGATGAAAATAATGATAAACCCCATCTTGAATGTTAAATTAGGGCATAAAACCCTAATTTTCTACCTCAAATAAGCCAAGAGGGGTCATTTTCAATTCATTTGTGCATTCACACCTTAAGGAATTATTATGATTTGAGCTCTGACCCTTTGAAAAAATGGCACCCAGAGCTTCCCAGGCACATGTCCGACCGAGTTCGAGAGTTCCAGCGGCTTCCTGGCATAGGACCACCAATATGTGATTTGAAGCTTGATTTGAAATTTGAATTTTCAATGCATTTATTATGCTTTAAAGTTAAAATTATGGTGGTGTCGCTATATAGTGATGCCCAAATCAATTATAGCGACACTTTTCATGATTTAAAGTTAGGGTTTTTAATTTTAAATGGCAATACATGCTTATTTAGCGATGTACTTGCTGATTTAGAAATTAGGGTTAGTGCAGGCCAAAAGTTAAATCATGACACTAGCTTGTTTGGTGACACACTTTTCGATTTAAAATTTTAAATGCATTGGGTGTCACTATTTGAAATTTGAATATAGCGACACTATTGTGATTTCTGAGCCAGAAATTTCAAATAACATCAAATTTGGATGATTTCCTGACGTCGTGTGCTTCATGGATGCAGGAGGTCTTCCCACCATTTATGTCTAGGGAGCATAGGCCCACTGTATTGGAAAGATTAGGTGATTTGTCAGAGTTGCGCCAGGAGCACCTAGGAAAGATCAGTGTGTGGTACATTGCATACTCGCCTATGATTCAGACACATCTAGTGAAGATAATAGCTATGTACGCGAGATGGCACAGTGAGAGTTCATCCATCCACCTGATAGGTGAGGCGACAGTTACTTTGGAGGATGTGTGACAGATTCTTCGTCTGTCGATTCACCAAGACCGAGTGATTTACGATATTGATGTCAAATTTGATGCATGCCTTGAGGTCATGGAGATGAACTAGATTGCATTGATCACCTCACAGATTGACTTGGAGTCATATAGAGGTCATGTTTTGACCTTTAGATTGACCATCACAACCATCATTTTTAGCTTGGTGGCTCTAGATAGGCGTAGCAAAGGATTCAACCCAAGATGCAGTTTGGTGTTGCATCAGATGCTACATAGCACACTTTTTGCATGGGGGCCTATGATGCTAGGCTCCTTCTATCATGATTTGCATGATTTTATTTATTATGATGGGAGAGCTATAGGTGCAAGGGTGACTCTGTTAGACATTTGGGCATGGGAGCACATTGTCGTACTTTGGCTGATTGTTCAGATGGCAGATGTGGAGCTAGATGATCCAGTCATTTGGAGATATAGAGGTACCATTACTCTTAGGAAAACTGGATAGATTGGGCTCCTCTATTGGAGATGGGTTATAGATGATATGGCAGTTTTCTGTTGGCACCCATGGCTATAGATGTCACCATGGTTTGGTGATATTCAATAGCTCTATTTTTCTAGGTAGACCTAATACATCTAGGGTCGAGGGCACACAATCATTGAGAGGTACTTACTAGATAGGGTGGCTCGTCAGTTCGAGGATGTACATGATAAGCTTGACAATGCATACAGAGCCCTTTTTGTGAGATTGGCTAGAGAGGTTCCCACATGGGTACCAACCATTTTGGCTCTAGAGGACGTAGAGAGCTTTAGACAGTTGGTGGCCCAACCTTGGGCATATGATCAGGGATAGGCTATAGCTCAAACTACGCCAACATATGATGTGCATTTTGGCCCTCCCAAATGTTTGACAGATCCAATAGGTGTTCTTCCTAGAGGGAGACCTAGAGGTAGGGGAGGTAGAGGAAGGGGACAAGGAGGCCAAGACAACTAGGATGGATAGGTTCTGGGGGCTCCTCCGATTCGACAACAACCTTAGGTATAACCACAAGTATAGTACAACCACAACTAGGACCACCACCACCAGATGTGCGAGATGCTTAGATATAGTAGTTCTAGCAGTAGGTGCAGATATTGGGTACTGAGTGAGATCAGGCCTTCCAAAAGGTTTTGGTCATTACTGATGAACGAGACCAGGCTCAACAGCAAGTGATTGCAGTCATAGCGAAGAGAGATCAGACATTGCAAAGGGTACATGGCATGACCACTGAGAGAGATTTGAAGGTTGCCCGATACTAGTAGATTGAGACTATGATAGAAATGAATCATGGTCAGACAGTGTCTGCATGTTTATACCAAGAGGCAGTTATAGAGGTTGCATATTACAAGCAGCATTACCATCGTCATGTTCCAATAGCTCTCTGACAGCCAAATTCTTCATAGCATAGTGATGCACGTCCCTAAACAGAGGATCAGCCTGAGAGATAGGCTGGAGAGGGTAGCAACCATCAGGGCTAGCTTTTTGATGTACAAACACTTTTTTATTTTTCCCCATTCTTCATCATATATTCATTCATGGGCTCCTTTTTGATAGCCTCATGGATATTGTATTTATCATTGATATACATACACTGATGCAGATTTTGTACCATGATACTTATTTTTGATATATGTATGATACAGATACGGATGATTCATGCTATGATTGTGTTCACTTTATTTCATGTATGGATGATATGATATGGATGCATTTACTTTATGCCTATATGATATGGATGGATGCAATGGTATGTTCTTTTTCATTATATTTTCACAATATGATATGGATGGATGTTATGCAAATGTTTATGGATGCAAATGATGTGGATGTATTTCTTTTTGTATATTTTCTATGCATTTTATGATGATTATGTATGCATCTGGATGTAAATGCTTATGATATGCAATGATTTAAGATGCTTAGAATAACAAATCTATATTATTCATCACAACTCAAATGATAATGCATAATCTATGATGTGATATGCAAATGATTATGTTGATGGATGTTTTATGATTAAGCTATGATTATGAGATGCAGGTATGTTGATGGTTTGTGGATGTAGGGTGGATGTATTGATGATGTTTGTGTTAACTATCATGATACCAGGTTAGCATGGAGAGAAGATAGAAGAATAAATAATGAATGACCATTAATGATGATTGCTTCAAAAGATCCAACAAGTCCTTGATCCATCGAGACTTTATTAGAGAAGGTGACAAGACGATGCAAAATGTAGGATGAAATGTAGGATAGGTACTCACACTTCGAGATTGATATTTTTCATCGTTCCTTATTGTTTGATATAACGCATAGACATGATGCATCAAGGTATCGATAACTAGGATGACGTTGTATCTAGTGTAATGGACTTTGACTCGACAAACAAATAGGATAGTTCTTGTTCACACCTTGACATACGGAAACCTCATTGGAATGCAAGTTAGAAGCTTAGAATATATTGGACCAAAGCATACACAAAAGTCAACAACATACCCTAAACGAACTTCCTACACACAACTAAGAAAGTATGCACCAAGATTATTTTACAAGAGTACCCACAAGCACAACAAACGAAAAATAATGATTGATGCCCCATTCCTTTCTCTCTAAATCATTTTTTTAGACATCATTGAGAGGTTCTCAGAATGGGTCATTGAGATAAATTGTAAGAAAAGATCAAAGACAAACAATCAGTGTTATCTATAGCTCTTGCCTAGTTTAAGTTTAGCTAATGTGATATCTAGTACTGATGTCCATCGTAGGAAGGATACATCCTAGGACATGTTGATCAGAGGTTTGTTTGATGTTAGGATGATGATGCTAAGATGATTTGTTGCTATAAACTTCACTGATGCATTTATCTATGATTTAGACTTTTAAGTTCACACTTTACAACTTGCTATGTTTTCTTTCTATTTATTTTGCCAAAGGTTGAAGGTGATGATCATTTATTATGGGTGAAATTTTATTGCAGGTGAAAGCAAGATGGGATGGATGGCTTTATATTTTTCTAGAATATTTCAAATTTTGTAGTATTTTGAAAATGTTTTGAGGTTGTTTTTGGTCATTTTGAAATTTTATATCAATGTTTAAGATTTTTAGATTTTCTGAGGTTGTTTAGGGTTTTCAGAATGTTTTGAGGCTTTTTAGGTCTTTTGAACATTTTCTATTGTTTTTGGACTTTCCATTTTCAATTTTTTTTTGTTTTTTTCAAAATATTTGGATGTTTTGGGGTTTTCCTGAGAATTTCAGAGCTTCAACCAAAAACCTAACCTAAAGACCTATCTTAGGGGCCTCAGGGGCTAATCAAAGATTAGCATTTCCTATGTTATACACACAGAGACCATGTAGTTCGACTGACTCGACCCATTTACAAGATGAAGATATGAATAGGTGAAAGATGATACTTTATTATAACGAGCTTCTAAAGGACTGACCTAGGGTGTCTCGGGGCCTGATAAAAGATAAGCCTTGCCTACGTTCAAGCTCAGAGACCCGTAGTTCAACAAGAGGACATTATTTTTTTGGATTTTTGATGTTCGACCTTTTTAGTGGTTTTTGATGTTTTCTAGATGTTTTAGATTTTTCCTTTACAATTTTCTGAATGTTTTTGGTGTTTTCTGAATAAGATGTCCAAAGACCTCAAGATATACAAGAACTCATTTGTGACTCACAAAAAACTCCCCTAGTGTGACATGTTATCCTACTTCGATAAAGGCAGGACAAAATGACCTTGGGAATATGCCAAGTAGTGTTAAAGGGTTCATGATGCCTTACAGTTACAAGCCATGATAAGGATGCAAATAAGGGATGAATGGCAATGCAAAGAATGATAGGGAAAAAAATCCAAAGAATAGATGGAGATTCTTAATTTACGCAAGGCGCCTGTTTGCTAGGTTTTCACCAAGGTACTTTCCTAAAGCTCCACCGAAGTGGTTTTCACTAGAGGATGATTTATTTCTTTAATTTTTCAATCCTTTTTCTCATTTTTTTTGGATTTTTGATCATTTTTTGATTTTTTTGTATTTTCTAATTTACACCCTTCAAGATTAGGCATAATTTTTTTTGTGATGCAAGCTATTGGTTGGCTCCTACAAGGGTTCAACTTCATGGTTTGACAGTTGGTATGCTCCTAATCCGTAGCTTGTTGTGATGACAAAGGGACCCAACCAATTAGGCTCAAAATTTCCTTTGTTGTCTTGATCTAGAAGATTCTTCTTATTTTGCTTTAAGACAAGATTGCCTACTTGGAATAACCGACATTTTATTCTCTTTTTATAGCTTTTTTTTAGTCAATTTTTATATAATTGCAAGTGATTAAGGGTATCAAGATGACATTCATCCAAGAATTCTAGCTCATTCAATCGAGACACTCTATATTCTTCCCCGGTTATTAGATTTTGCAGTGACACTCACAATGATGGGAGCTCAACCTTGATAGGAAAGATGTATTTTGATCCATAGACCAGGGAGAAAGGGGTTGCACCTATAGGCATGCAAATATTGGTTTGATAAGCCCAAAGAGCAGTATTTAGTTGTAGACGCCAATCACAACCAACTTCATTAACTGTTGTCTTTAGGATTTTCAAGATAGTTTTGTTCATTACTTTTGCTTGACCATTTCTTTGAGGATAGTACGAGGTAGAGAATCAGTGTTGGATATTGAATTTTTGGCATAGCTCCTTCACATCCTGGTTCTTGAATAGTGTTTCATTATCTGAGATGAGGGCTTATGGAACACCATAATGGAAAATTAGGTAATTCAGGATAAACTTGGCTATCTGCTTCCTCATCATGTTGGTCATAGGAATGGATTCAACCCACTTAGTAAAGTACTCAGTGGTGGTTATGATAAACTTATAGTCGTTTGATGAGGTTGGAGTGATTTTTCCTATGAGGTCAAGTCCCCATTGTGAAAAAGGACATGGTGTGATCATTAGCTACAATTCTTGAGCTGGAGCATGAATTAGATTTCCATGTTGAAATTGGATGCATTTCCACACATACTAATGAGCTTCTTTTTCCATGGTTGGCCAATAGTACCCCATCCTCAACAGTTTCTTAGCCAATATCATACCGCTAGAATGGGACCCACATATGTCATTGTGAACTTCTATTAAAGTAGTTAAGGCTTCCTCTTGGTTAAGACATCATAGTAATGTCCCTCTGATGCTTTGACAGTAAAGGGTATCACCTAGGATCACGAATCGTGATGCCTTTTTAACAAAGGTCTTTTTAAGGTTTCAGGTGATATTAGATGGAAGGGTTCCTCTGTTAAGGTAAGTAAAGATGCCATGGTACCACGAGGATCCAAGACCAACAATGACACATGCAAATTCAAATTCAGGGATTTCAAATTCCATGGCATTTGATGCTCTATTGTTCATGTGAGGACTCTACTCAAAATTTGTCTATAAAAAGATCTTTGAGATTCTCCACCATTTTTTGTAAGGAGTGAGCTTATCATCCTTAGTTTGATAGTTGTCATTGACTTGGTTGATAACCAGTTGTGAGTATCCATAGACTTTCATCTCTTGAATCTGCCACTAAACTGCTATCTTGAGACCTGTGATCAAAGCTTTGTATTCAACAATGTTATTGGTACACGGAAATGATAGCCTGTATGACTTTGGGATGCAATCACCTTGGGGGTGATGAAAATAATTCCTACTCTAGATCCATGTTGAGTGAACGATCCATCAAAGTACATCTTCCACTGAGCTGTGAGATTAATAAGGAACACTAATTTGTCAAGGAACTCATATATTAAAGGGTTTTTAGCATAGATGGGTGCTTCTACTAGCTGGTCTACGATCACTTGTCCTTTGATTTCCTTATCCTCCAAATACACTATGTCAAACTCTGTCAAGATCATTACCCATTTAGCCATTCGTCCTATGAGGTTTGCTTTGGATAATAGATATTTTAATGGATCAATCTTCACAATGAGCTTGATTTGATATGACAACATGTAGTGCCTGAACTTTTGTGAAGCAAAAAATACTATGAGGCATGCTTTCTCAATGAGTCAATAATTCATTTCATAGCCTACCAAGGTTCTGCTAATGTAGTATATGGATCTTTCTTTTATGTTTTCATCATGTTGTGCTAAAAGAGCTCCTAGTGTTGTTGGTGTTGCTGAGATGAATAGGACTAGTGGCTTGTTTGATATTGGTGGCATGAGCATTGGAGGTGTTAGTAGATAATCTTTGATCTGCTAGAAGGCTTTAGCACATTTGTCATCCCACTTGTAGGTTATCCCTTTATGGAGGAGATGTGAAAAGGGATGAATCTTATTTGATAGCTAGGCTATGAACCTTATGATGGAATGCAATCTTCCTTGTAATCTTCTCATCTACTTTAATTTTTATGGTGGTTCCATGTCTACGATGGCTTTTACCTTAATTGGATCAATTTCTATCCCTCTTTGTGAAACAATAAATCCAAGAAGTTTCCCTGATGTGACCCCGAACACACACTTTTTTGGATTCAATCATACCTTGTATTCTTCAAGCCTATCAAAGATAGTTCCTATGACTTGTATGTGTTCACTTCTCTTCTTTGATTTATCCAAAATATCATCCAAATAATCTTTAACTATTTTGTGGATTATGGCATGAAAGATGAGGGTCATTGCCCTTTGATAGGTTGCTCCTGCATTCTTTAATCCAAATGACATCACATTCCAGCAATAGGTTCCCCATGGACAAGTAAAGGAAGTTTTGTGTTGATCCTCCTTGGAGATTATGATTTTATTGTAGCCTAAAAAACCATCCATAAGAGACAACATTTCATGTCCAGCTATTAAATCCATAATGAGATTGATGTTGGGAAGAGGGAAATCATCCTTCAAATATGCCTTGTTCAGATCTCTAAAATCAGTGCATATTCCGATGCCCCCAGTAGGTTTTGAGATTGGTACCAAGTTTGAAACCCATTTAAGATAATCTATCGGTCAGTGCATATTCTGATGCCCCCAGTAGGTTTTGAGACTGGTACCAAGTTTGAAACCCATTTAAGATAATCTATCAGTCGGATGAATCCAACATCAAGAAGATTTTTTAGTTCTAGTTTAACCAAGAGTGTTATCTGAGGGTGCATCTTAATTTTTATTTAACTAGTTTGGCTTTAGGATATATTGCTAAGTGATGTATAACCACTTTTGGATCAAGACCTGGCATATTTGTTTATGACCATGCAAAGTTAGCTCTTCTCTCTTTGAGGAATGTTGCTAAGTTCTTCTATTCTTCATCCAACAAGGAGTCAACATAAAAAGTGTTCTTATGTGCTTCTTCTATTCCCACATTGACTGGATTATCCTTTTCTGCTAGTACCATTGACTTCTCTAGATGTATTGCACTTAAAGGGAGATTGAATCCCTCATCCTTGGGTGCGTCAGAGAGGTTTTCACCATTGGATGTGTCCTTCGTTTTTACTATTTTGGGACTAGAGAGTGCCACCAAGTGGTTTTCACTCAAGGATCTGCATGTTATTTGCATTTCATTTATTTTGTGACTGAAGGATTCAATTGTCTCCCCATAGTATGCCCCTGTATTGAGCTCTATGTTGAAGCTTTCTTTGTGATTTTCCCGTGATAAGTTATCTTTGAGTCCCATGAATTCTGAGATCGCTTCATCATTTTTAAATAAATCTAGAATTGGTGGTCCTTGTTGGTCCATTTCAATGAGTTGTGGGTATACTAGGTGTATTTCAATTGGTTGGTCGTTTGAGACAAAGGATGTTATGGATATCATAAAGAGGGTTTTTTTTTCAAATAGGTCAGAAAAATCAAGGGGAAAGTCCTCTATGGTTGTATCACATGATGTAGGTGACCAAGAGGAAGCCTTAGCTCGTTTAGAAGAAATACCTTTACCAATAAGTGTGACCTTGCTAGTAGTACAACCTAATCCAATATTCTTTATTTTTTTCTCAGGAACAATGGTTCTAGTAAACCATTGTCATTCTACCCTAGCTTCTCATTCATGTTATAAACCATGCTTTGTATTAGTTGTAGGCCTTTGCTGTCATCTTCCATGGGAAGAATAGGAACATGTCATTCATCTTGATAGAGGAATTTAGAGATATCTTCCTCATTGAAATCTTAATTTAGATCTCCCCACTTGGTGAAGGTAGTAGCCTCCATCTTGATTGTTTCTGGTTCTTTGGTGCTAGATCTAGGTTTCCCCTGAGATTGAGGAGAAATAGGTAACTATCCCAAGACAAAGTTTTCTTTCAATAGTTTATAGTTTCCACAACCATCATCTTGGATTACTGCTTTGATGTTGGGTATACTTTTCACAATGTGCATTTTTTATGCTGAGGTAGAGGCTAGGGATGATGAGTCAATAAATGAGCTTGATGGTGTAGGTTCATCATTTTTGGGTATTTGTGGGATCTTATAGAACCTAGCCTCAAGAATTTTTCACTAGTAGAAAGGCTCATGATCTCCATGGATAGTGATTTCTCTACCTTCAAAAGGAAACTTCACTCACTAATGATAAGTCGAGGCTACAACTTTTAGAGCATGGATCCAAGGTCGACCAAGTAGTATGTTGTAGGGAAGATCAAGATCCTGTACTTGGCATGTAGTTTTTGCAATAAGAGGTCCCACTTGGATTGGAAGTGCAATGATTCCTTGTGATACCCATTCTTGGTTGTCATATGCACTGATGGTGGTACTTTATGTCTTCTCAACAATATCTTCTAAATAGCCTAGATTCTTGATCAACTGCAGGGTACAAATGTTCAGACCAACACCTCCATCTCCCAAGACTCTTTTGGCCTTATTTTTATGAATGACAACCTCAAGGTGTAAAGCACAGTTATGAGATGGTTGTGAAGGTAGATCTTGCTCGAAGAAGGTGAGAAGATGGTTGGTGATGCACCCTACCATAGCTTGAAACTAATCAGTATCAATGTTCTAGGGAATAGATGACTCAGACAAGGATTTTTCCAGTATTTCCCTATGTGCAGGAGATAACCTTAAGAGTTCTAAGATGGATATTTGTGTGGTGGTTTTTTTAAGCTAATGTAAAAGATTGCACTTGCTAGGATTAGATGTGGGAAAAATAGGTTGTTTCCTAGATTGAGATGGGACAACTCCTTGAATGGTTATTTTTACACATCATGTGGTGACTCCACATTCCGTACTAGCTCCTTTGATGGTGACAAAAATGATAATTCTATCATAGGATGCAACTACATTGGAATATGTATGTTGTACATTGGTGTAATCCTTATCTTTTTCATTGTTGTTTTCTTTGTTATGATCTGGCATAGGGGTCTTGTATATCTTAAGATCCTGATTCCTATCTTGTACCTCAACAGATATGGTATCATTCTCTATGAGATCTTGGATGATATTCTTGAGTTTCATGTAGTTTGTTGTTTTGTGTCCTTTGATTTTATGGAAGTCACAAAGATCACGCTCGTTGTACCAAGATGGCTTCTCTTGTGGTTCTTGGTAGTTTTCAAAGTTAGGAAGTGTTATCATATTTGACTTTACTGGTTTCTTCATGATCGTCTTGATGGGTTCTAATAACTGTGTGTACTTGCATTTAGGATAGTTGTTCCTGTTACTGATTTTCCTTTGTTGCATGTTGGTGTTACTAATATGATTGTTTTGAGGTGGTACCATTTTTGTCATAGTTGGATGAATGTTAGCAACTTGATTGTTATTAGGTCTAGGAGCACTTAGTATAACCTTAGCATCTACTACATCGTCGTTTGTTACGTTTTTTTGTTTTTATCCCATTCATAAGGTTTCTCATTTGAACTAGTTGAAGGACGATTTTCTTTGTAATTCTGGGTATTTCCTTGTGTGATTAGGGCTCTTTCAATGTTAAGGGCTCTAGGAAGGAGTTTGTCATATGATGTGATGCATTGCATTTTCAAGTGGAATGATAGATTTGGATCCAGGTTGGCTATAATGATTCCCACTTTTTCATTAGGAAGAGGCCACTTGCTTTTACTAGCTCTTTTTGTCCATCATTATAAGAAATTAGTGAAGGTTTCTCCTTGATTTTGTTTAAGAGTGTACAATTCTTCTAGACTGACATCCATGTCAACATTGAAGGAGAAGTGATCGATGAATTTTTTAGTGATTTCTTGAAAAGTTTTGATACCAGGAGGAAAATGAGAAAACCAATCCATAGCATTACATGTTAAACTTCGAGGGAAGAGGCACATAAGAATGAATTATTGTAAGCCACCTCCATGCACATGACGTTAAATTCTTTGATATGGTCCACAAGACTTCCTCTCCCTCTGTATTTGTAAAATTTGGGGATTTCAAAACCAAGAGGGAATGGAATCATTGCTATGTTTCAATCAAATGGGTAACAACACAAGTTCTGTGTATGAGGTTTCTTTATCTTTCCCATATAAAGGTCTTGCATTTATTGTGAGAGTGCTTTCAATTGTGATGCTAGATCGTCTTGTGGGTTCGGTGGAGGAACATATGGTGGGATGATAGATGAGTTATATGGGTTGTATGAAGGTGTGATATTTTGTGAAAGTGATGGATATGTTCCTGATGCATTTGGATTGACGATGTTCAAATCAAGATAATAGAAACCTTGTTGTTGTTGTTGGGAATATTGTTGATCTATTAAGGATTGTTTTTGAGATTTTTGTTGATGTTGTGCCACTAGGGTTGCTTGTTGTTGGGCCTGCTATTGTTGGTGTGCTAATAAAGCTAGTTGTTGTACTTGATGTTGTTGCATGGCTTGTTGTGCTGCCAATGCTGCTTTTTATGCTTGTGCGATGGAGGCTTGTTTTTGTTGTTGTTGTTGTGCTAAGGATGCTTGCTATTGTTGTTGTTGTTGTGTTAAAGTTTCTTGTTGAGCTGCTAAGGCTACTTGTTGTTGTTTTCGTGCTAAGGTTGCTTCTTGTTGTTGTTTTTGTTGTACAACTTATTGATAGGCTTGTTATACTTGTTGTAGAGCTAAGGCATGTGCTTGCAATGTGGGATTAGGTGGTTATTGAGACATCTATGAAGGATTATGGAGATTGATGTTTTGAGTGGGTAGTGGATTGTTGGTGAGAGGTGGAGGGTTCCCTTGGTTCAACATTCCTTGCAAGATGGTAGAATGAGGTGGAGGAATGTATGTTTGAGGTCTTGATTGATTTGGAATAGTAAAGGGGATTGTGGAGAAAGATGATGTCGTTAAATTTTGTAATGGAAATGACACACTAGGACCTTGAGTCCATTGATTGAAAAGATTCCCTTGTCCTACGTTTTGAGGATTGCCTTGTGCAAAAGATGTAAATAAGGGATTTGTTGTCAAGGTACTTCTAGGATTGATAGAAATTTTAACCAAGGGATTTTTTTGAGGTGGATTGATGGTGGATGATGTGGAAATGGTAGATGGCATAGGTGAACCCACCAAAGGGTTGGATAAAGATGTCCCTACTTGTGTTGAGGGTTGATTATGTGATATAGTATTGGAATTCCCTTGTGTGTTGTTTTGAGATACTTGGTCTATACCACTTTGCATGATGGTAGGCATACTTGTGGTACTCATAGGTGTGGATGAAGAAGGGTGTCCCAAAAATGTGTAAATGGTGGTGAAATAATGAAGTTCAAGGGGTGTGTGTAGTTTTTTTGGAGCTTCGGGAATGGGAGGAGCACCAAAAGTAGGTGTCCAAGAAATGGTGGGAGGTGGAGGATTAGTTTCAAGGGTACCCATAAGCTTACTACTTTCAAATGGTGAGGTATGACCAAAATCTTTTGCAAGGCTGGTTTCAAGACTAGGTATGTAAGTCTGATTTATCCCTAGTGTTGGAGTTGTGAAACCTTGTGTTAAATTCTATGCTACAAATGTCGGGGAGATAGGAGCTACACTTTCAAAGGCTTGGTGTTCTAGAAGTTCCTCCCTAGTAAGCTCAAATGGGTTATTTGTGATGTCTTCAATCCCATATGGTCCTGAAGGAGATGATGGTTGTTGTTATGGGGTAACATGACTTCTACAATCAAATTCTAAAGGATTTGGATCACTTGAAGTAAATGTAACTTTGGATTTCTCCATGATTCTCTTGTGTTATGATCTTTTCTTTACCATAAATTTTGTGTCACCTATGGGAGAGTTGTGCTGAGTTTTGTAATGTTTGAACTCTCTAGTTGACTCAAATCTAAGTAAAAGGGATGCTCCAAGTCTTTTGGGAGAAATGATGATAATGTGGGATGAAAAGATGGGTGATGTGGGAAGTGATCTTTGCAAACATTTTGGGACAACACTTTTGACTTCAATTTTGATGTTTTTATGTTGGGATAAAGGATGTTTATGAACTTAGAAATCTTTAGGGTAGACTTGTGACCTTCAAGATAAACTAGTTCAAAAAATGATAACTACCTTAACTAAGTGCATGGAAAAGGATACATTTCACATACAAAATAGCTAAGTTAGTAGTTGGTTTGATGTTTAAGTCCCAAAGTGTTGGTGTATTTGAAATTTTGCAAAGCTAGATGAAGTGAAGGATGAAACTTGATGAAGGGGTGAGTAAAATGTTTGACCCAATGTTGACCTAAAGTGAACCTTTTATTTTGATAAGACCAAGGTAGTGAGAATGATGCTAGACCTCTAAAATGTTCAAATCCTAAAGACTTAATGATTTTAGAAAAAAAATTGATCCTCAAAAAGGTGAGGCTTCTGGCTCATAAAGAACATGGACATGTCTGGATATTTCCTTAGTGTGTGTTCTAAAAGTTTATCAACAAATTTTTTCTATTTTCATCGAGTGCCTCAATGCGGTAGATGATTGCTTTTGCACTATGATGCCTAAGCTTAAAGTGATAACGAGTTGACCTTCATTTTGGGATCCTTACTTTGCGCGAGATCATCTAGTAAAGTGAACCTTTGTTTCAACAAGATCATGGTAGTGAGAATGATGCTAGACCTCTAAAATGCTCGAATCCTAGAAAAATAATGTTGATTCAAATGAGAGGATGGATGGGAATGTTCAAACCTATTCAGGCTCTCCTAGTTCAGGCATAAAAGTTTCTCATAAAATTGTAATGATTGTGGTAAAATTTTAAAGCCCACTTTTGACCATACCTTGTTCTACGATTCCTATGTCTGAAATGAAGTGTTGGAGATTTTCCCTTACAAATTTTGACTATTTGATGAATCATTTATGGGAGTTTGGTATCATGTAAAAAGATCGGGATGTTGACTCCAAAATAATGCATATAATTCTAGACTATACCATGAAGTGCATCTATAAAAGTTTGCTACCAATCTGTCTCTATTTCTGTGAAGTGCTAAAAGGTGTTTCTTGAGAGCTTTTCGAATGAGATGGCTAAGTCTAAAATGAGGACCCATAGATCTTGGCTTAGGGATCTTGATTTTTTGTGAGATCATGTGAAAATAGTTTAAGTTTATGAAAGAAAGGAAGATATTTATTGCCACGCAGGAGGTGGTAATGTGGGCCTTCTAGCCTCAATAGTGGCTTGTTCCTCTTCTTCATCTAAAATGGTTGTTGCATTTCTCCACTATGTGTTTTTTTCCTTGTTTTCAAAAGTGAAGGTTCTCAAATTGCTAATAAGATCGGTTTGTTCACCATTTATGAGTTCAAAGTTTGGTTGAATTATAGCACCTAGAAGATCAAGATGTTCAATGGGAGCAATCGGTCTCCAAATAGTCATGTGGGGTTCATTTGTCAATTTATCTTTGCTTAAGTGAATTGATTTTACCACAAACACTTGACTTGATTATGTTTCTAAAATAGATGTTTATGTCAAAAACATCATAACTTTCACAATGTCCATTTCATGAAAATCATGAGGTTTAAAGCCATCATTGCCTATGTTGTCTTTGGGAAAATATGAGTTTGAGATTGATGTCAAGATATTTATAAATCGTTAAGGATAAATCCTTAGGACAAGCAGTAATATCAAGGCTAACTCAAGAAGTCCATATTTGAGCCAAAGTGTTTGAAATTTTGAGGATGATAATGAATGTTTGTTTTTGGATCATTTTGAAACCAAGCAAAGTGTCAAATTGACTGACAATCATTTACAACCCAAAGATAGAAATGGCCATATTTGTTTATTCCTCACTAGGATTTCTCCAAACACTAGACAATGCGAACACTTAGAGATTTGGCAACACCGGCTCCCCTCCACAACACACACTTCTCGAGACCACCAAATCTCAAAATCCTTAAATCTAGAGATTAAAATGAATTTTTCTATTTCTACAATTGAATAGTACAAATGTGGGGTGGCTTCAGAACAACTATTCTTGCACCAACAAATATTTTAGGATTTTGGCTGGCTAAAAAAATAGGTTGTAGTAAGGGTGATCGGGGACATGGCACTTTGTGAGCATCCAACAAGATACTAAAGGCTTTGATCAATCCTACTAGGGGATCTTATACTTTTTACAGTAGTACCCCATTCTGAAAGACACTGTACGACTAAGGCCTACATACCATTAGGACTTGAAGATTAGTTTTATCCATTTATATACTGGCCCAAGTGAAAAACCGGTTGAGTCACCTTCGAATTGGTCTTAGGAAAGCCCCTCTAAAGATAAAAAAAGCAAGGGAGTACACTTGTTCGACCACCCAATTCGCGTAAAGCGCAAGGAGGGAACACACACAATGTCTCTTCCTCACACTAGCATGATTGTTCAATTTTAAACCCAATTGAAAGATGTGGGTGATCTTGCAAAGTGTTAGAGATTTTTTTTGTTTCTGAAGGTCACCAAATGGCATGAGAGAATTGCATGTACATCCACTAACAACGTTGAAAATCACAAAACATAGCAAACAATTGTCAATTTTAACCCTTCAAAGCAATGATGAGTTCGTTTTAAGCACCAATTGAAAGATGAAGTTTTCCTTGTTCAATTTTAAGCCCAAAGTAAAATGATAATGTGAGGATTCAATTTTATCCAACTTTCAACATTCATTTTAAACCCAATTTAATTCGAGTGTGTTTCCTAAAGCAGAAAGTAGAAAGCATGAAATTAGGTTATAACTGCCCCAAAGTGTCAAACGCTTATTACAATCATAAAATTTGAGATAGAAGATACTTTCTTCACTTTTGCTTCATGTCTTTAAAACTTGAAAAAAACTATTATTCTAACAACCAAAACACAATCAAACATGCATCAGTGGTTAGATAAATCCATGAAATTAAGTCACATGTTGAAAAAACAAACATAAAATTTCTTACCCCAGTAGGGCATCGCTGAAAATGATAACATCATAGTTTGAAGTTTGGGCGTCGCTATGGTGAAAATGGGAATCACTCTACAATAGGAATAGTGAGAACGATAGCATTGGTATTTTTCTTGGTGTCACTGCTAATGGTAGTGTTGCAATTTGAAATTTGAAAGTGTTGGATTGGTGAGTTTGAGCATCGTTGTTTAAAATTTTTGATACCTCTAGATTAAATGTGTCACCATATTTAAATTAGCGTCGGTATTTCAAATTGACAGGGTGTCGCTATATGGTGATGTTATTGAAATAGTGTCGCTATTTGTAATATGGGTGTCATTGCAACCTGCAAAACAACATAAAATAAAATTCAAGCTAAAAAATAGTTAGATTATCGATTTTCCCTCCTAGTTCTAGAATGTGAGACGAGGATGTCAGTATTGGCTGAATTACGCTTGATCCATGAAGAATCGAAACATAACAGAGCCACTAATACTCGAATCTCAAAAAGATCATTCAAATGAAATTGAAACTAAACATTTATCAAAACCTAATTTACTAAATTATGAAAGCTTTTAAAACATCTACTCTAATCCATCTGAAACTTATCCCATTGTGGAATTGGTTTCGTGTTGATGTGAAATGACAACCCTTTCCCAATCCCATGATTAGTGAGCCTGTTTCAGTCAATTCTATGGAAGAGAATCGATGAAACCATTGTGATTGATGTATGAAAACCTAGTTTATGATAAAACGAACATGATTCAAGGTAAGTTACCATGATTTTATGCTAAAAATGCACTAATTATGCTATTACTATGCTAATCTAAGCTAAAACTATGCTAAAAGATAAAACCCTAATTTATAAACAAACTAAGATGGATGCATGGAATTCATTAATGGATTCTCTAAGCTATTATGAAATGAAAATGAACTAAAATAAGCTAACAAGTGAGTAAATTGAGAGTATGGATGCAAGTGAATTCAATAGCATAAGTTTGCAATTGAAAGATGGATCCATTTGTCTCCAAATAGTGACCTATTTATAGGAGAGCAAATGAGGAACGAAATGTTGAGATCAAAAAGTTTAATCAACGGTCCAAGATGAAGGGGATGAGAGGCATGGATCATGGATTCTCATCAATGGATGAGAATGCATGATGGAATTTAATCAAGGGCTCATGCTTGCCTCAAACAATCACACTTTTGACCTACTCACACAGGTCAAAGGTAACTTGTTCAAAAGGTTAAAGGTTTAGCTTGTTCAAGAAGCCAAGTGAGTTGATTGGAGGAGAGAGAATATTCCTTTGGGTGAGGAAAAAAGGCAATTTACAAATTAAAACAAGTGCAAAAAGGGGACGAGGAATATTCTATGGGAATATATTGCTTTTGCTTAGAGGAAAGTTAGTTTAATTTCTAATTAAACAAGATTTAATTATGCAATTAGGGGATTAGAAGAATTAAAGAGATATTTATTAAATTAAATGATTTAATACATAGGGGAGAGATGAAATGATATTTAATTAAATAACTTAGGGTTATTTAAATAAGATGACTTAGGGAATTAAATTAAATATTTTGATTTATTTAATTTAATTAGATGAAGTGTTAGTGCAAAAAGAGATGAATTAACCTAATTAAATTAATTAGGCCAATAAATGAAAAATGATGCAATTAATTAAATAGTTAGGCTAATTTAATCAATTAAGCGAAAAGAGGATGGGTTAAAGAGGAAATGATGTTAGTAAATCTGTTTTGAGTGTATGATATTGATTAGGACATTTTTTAGTGTCTACAGAATTAAATATCCTTTGCAAGAATTTCTAATAAATATCTTCATGATTTAATGTTTATGTGATCTAATCAAAACATTTTTAGTTTATGTTAGATATTGCATTGTGATTAAGTACTATATGTTAACTTAAATGCACCTATTGATCTAATAACAATAAATGCATATAAGGATATAAATTAACACAACACACACGATTTTCTTTTGAATAGTATGGCAACTAAAGTAACAATTCAAACTATTTGAACAATCACTTTAGACTCTAAGACACACCATTATTTTTTTTCAAAGAATGAAGCAATGCAAGATAAAATAGAACACCATCTACCTAATCTAACAATACTGCTTTAACACACTATTCAAAAGAGAGAAAGAACTACACATAATATTGACACAAATGTGCAGCATTAATAGGTTCTTTAGGGGTGTAACATCCATTTCCATTAATGTGTAGGCTCTAGACACATAGTTTTCTTTGATTACATAGGGTCCTAACCAATTAGGGCTGAACTTTTCTTTTTCATTCAGAAGAGCATTGACATGATTACATTGATTTTCATATAAGACAAACTCACCTTTTAAATGCATGAGGGATGACATTATCATTATAACCACGTTGCATTATTTTGGAATAATCTTGGAGATGCTCAAGAGAATTGATATGTTGTTCATCAACCATTTCAAGTTGATGCAATCGTTAGTCTTTATAATCAGTATCATTGATAAGCCCTTTAAAGAAATTCACAATGGAGGAATCTCTAACTCCAAGGGAATTATTGCTTTAGCACCATAAACAAGGTTATAGGGGGTGTTTCTAGTAGATGTTCTCATACTCATACAATAATCCCACAATGCATAAGTTAGTTGAGTATGCCAATCTTTGTTATGTTTACTTACAATTTTTCATAGGATTTGTTCAAGAGTCTTATTAGTCCGTTTGATTGTGGGTAATATGGCGTTAAAAAGCGATGTTGGATATGAAATGTTTCCAAGAATTTCTTCATGTCATTTTTCTTAAATGGAGTTCCATTATCTAAAACCAATGCAGAAGGAATCCCAAAGTGAGAAATAATGTGTTCCAATATGAAATGACATATTGCATCAGTTGTTGTTGAATGAAAGGGAATAACTTCTACCCATTCTGTAAAATAATTGGTTACAGTAATGATAAATGTATGTCCAACAGAGGAGGGTGGTGATATTTTTCCAATAAGATCCAAACCCCAAACTGAGAATGGACAAATAGGAACTTGGGCATGAAGCTCAGAAGTAGGAGCATGAATCAAATTTTTGTGCTCTTGACATTTATGACATTTCTTCACATATGCAAAATAATCTTGTTCCATGTGTCTCCAGTAATATCCTATTTTAACTAATTTTTGAACAAAGGGTTTTCCTCTGAAATTCCCCCCATAAGCACCTGTGTGAGCTTCTTCAAGTGCTATGGGGATTTTAGATTGTTTCAAAAATATAAGTAAAAGACCATTAAATGATCTTCTGTATAACACGTTCACAAGGATTATATACTTAGATGCAAGTTTTTGAAGACGAGCTTGAGTGTTCTTAGTTGTAGGCTTAGGAAAGGTACCTTCTTTTAAATAATTGAATATTGTTTGTACCATTCACTAGAGTTTTAAGTATCAGTTAATAACACTTCTTTTTTTTTTATCATCTATCGACGGTTTAGGAATCATTTGAACTCTAAATGTGAAATCAGCAAAATGATCTTCAGGAGACACAAGGGAAGCAACGCTTTCCATTGTATCTGCATACCGATTATCTTTTCGCGGTATGTTTTCGATCGTATATGAGTCAAATTTATCTAATAATGTCATTGTGAGGTCCTTATATTGAATGAATTTATCATGCTTTTCTTGATATGGACCATTTAATTGTTTAATAATTAATAGGAAATCACCAAATATAGAAATGTGTTTGACATCTAATGCTAACGATGCATGTATTCCAACTATTAAAGCTTCATACTTTGCAGTGTTATTTTCACATAGGAAGTTTAAACGAAAAGAAAAGGGAATAGGCCTACCTGAAGGAGGAATTAATATAACCCCTGCCCTAGAGCTAGTTAGACACTTAGAACCGTTAAAGTACAATTCTCATGTTTCTTTTTTTGTTTTAATAGTCAACACATTCTCATTAGGAAATGAGTCTATATTAGGTAATGTTAAGGGAGAGGGAGCATCAGCTAATTGGTCGGTCAAGGGTTGTCCTTTGATTTCCTTTTAAGAGGAAAATTTAAGATCAAACTCATTTAACAACATAACCTACTTAGCTAAATGCCTAGATAAATTTGTTTTAGCGAAAAGGTGTTTTAAAGGATCAAATTTTGTGATCACATGTATTTTGGTGTTCAATAAATAATGTCTTAATTTACTAGTAACAATTAGAATATCCAAACATTTTTTTTCTATTGTTGTATATCATGTTTCATAATCAATCAATGTTTGACTAATGTAATAAACAAGATGTTCTCTACCACTATTGTCTTAATGAGCTAATAATGATGTTGTATAAAGGATAAATGGTTTGTCTTGCATAGTGGGTTCTAATACAGGTGGAGTAGAAAGATAATCTTTCACACTCTCAAAGGCATGTTTACAATCCTCATTCCAATTAATTTGAACCTCTTTCTTAAGGAGCTATGTAAAGGGGTAATGTTATGTCTGCTAAGGATGCTACAAAATGATAGCTTGAATTCTTCCTTGTAGAGTATGTAACTACAAAAAAATTTAGGAGGTGGCATGTTAATGATAGCATCAATTTTATTTGTTTCCACCTCAATGCCTCTGTGAGATATTATAAAACATAAAAAAATTCCAGTATCTATGCCAAAGATACACTTTTTCGGATTCAATCTCATGTTATATTTTTGCATTCTTTCAAAGATCTTCCGGAGGATATTCACATTGTCTTGTTGAGTTAAATATTTGGCTAGATTGTCATCAACATAATCTTCCAAAATATTATGTATGTAATCATGAAATATCAATGTCATAGCTCTTTGATATGTTGTGCCTACATTCTTTAATCCAAAAGGCATAACTACCTAAAAAAATGTTCCCCAAGTTGTAGTAAATGTTGTCTTGTATTGATCTTAAGGGTTGATAAAGATTTGATTATATCCAGAAAATCCATCCATGAAAAACAACAAAGCATGTCTCACAATCGAATATACTATTATGTCAATATTAGGAAGGGGAAAATCATATTTTAAAGATTCTTTATTCAAATCATGAAATTTCGTACACATCCTAATATAATTATCAGGTTTTGTGACTGTAACAATGTTTGAGATCCAAGAAGAATAGTCTATGGGTCGTATAAAATAAGCTTCAAGAAGCTTTTCAATCTCAACCTTAACCAATAAAGATATCTTAGGATTCATCTTTCATATCTTTTGTCTCACTGGTTTCGCATTTTCTTCAAGAACTGTGTTGTGTGTCACTATCTTAGCATCGATACCTGACATATCTAAATAAGTCCAAGCAAAAAGTTCATGAAATTCATGAAGTGATGTTGCATGATCCTCTTGTTCATCTTCATCAAGGAACTTTCCTATTTCAATCACTCTTTCTTTGTTATTTATATCCATTGTTATGTTGATTGTATCTCCCAAAGGAAGTGCATTTTGTTTCATAATTTCAGGATTGTATTTGTCTTTATCATTGTCAATCTCATTACTTTCCTTTTCTTCATCCACTTGTTTAGCACTAACCATAGCACATCTGTCTCGTTTCTTCTTATGAGGAGTAAATGACTTATCATAAATTCCTAAAATTTCTTTCAAAGCTTCATCATCTTCAAAGTATTCTAATGATTCTTTGCAAGTTGTATCAATCAATTTAGGATGCTTCAAAGTGAGAGTTTTCTTAGTAGAGTTACACATGATGGTGTTGATGTTGAGTGAGGGTCTTTTCATTTCTTGTGTTATCTTAGAAGGAAAATATCCCAAACTACTTTTTTATTTATTGTGTTAGGCTCTATAGGAACATGGATGCCTTGTTCTTTCCTTCCACATCCTTTTCCACTATAACCAAGTTGTTTTACAAGCTCATAACCTCTTCCATAAAGTTTATCCATCTCTTTCGGGTTTGGTGGTTGTTGGTAGTCTATTTCATCAAAGTTTGTTATATAGATTGTGTCTTCTTCTAGAGTAGATGAAGTAGATGCTTGTGAGTTTTCTTTCAAGTTCTATGTTGACATTTCCATTGGTTGTTTTTGTTTTTCAGTTTCTTTTGTTGTAATTTTGTATTCTCCAATGAATGTTGGTGTGAAATCTATAGAACCCAAATCATCTTCTAACAACTTAGTGACTTCATCAATGTTCTTCTCATATTCTTCTTCCTTCGTGACTTTGACTTTTGCATTTGGGTTCAATACATTCAAAGGATCTCATCCTTCTTTCTCAGAAATCAAATAACTTTCAATTTTAGGATCAGCCTTGAGTGTGTAAACTTTGTTGTCATAGATGTACTTCATTAGAAGGTGAAGGGTAGAAGGAACTCCATTCATTTCATGAATCCATTGTCTCCCTAAGAGAAGATTGTAAGAAAGATCATGAGGCATAACATGCACCAAAGTGTGTAATAGGACCTTTCCAACTTTAATAGGTAATGTGATGACTCCAAGTGGTTGTTTTCATATATTATAAAATCCATAGATAAAGAAAGAACCAAGGATAATTTCACTCTTATCCATATCAGTCTTCTCCAACAAGCTCACACTACACACATCAAGGGCCAAACCATTGTCAACAAGGGTTTTCTTTATCATGATTTGATTAACATGGGCTATTATCATGAATGTATCATGTCATTTTTGAACTTCCAAGGAGGGTAATTCTATTTGGTGAAAAATATATAAATTAACCTCATTCATTCCTTGAACTAACGTTGCCACATCATTTGAATTTTTAGTAGGAGGAACCATAACTTGTTGCAAGGTTGTTTGAAGCATACTATGGTAATTTGGTGAAGCTTGAATAAGATTCTATAGGGATATCTTAGCAGGTGTATTCTTAAGTTGTTCAACAAGATCGTATTCATTTCTACTATTCGAAGGTAAATGAGGAGTGCTAGGCAAGGTAGGTTGAGGGAAAGGTAATGAAACAAGAGTTGTTTTTTGTTGTCTATTGTTGTATTATATGTGTGAGTAATGGTATTGTAACCCATTTTTTGTGAAGCATTGTTATTATCAAGTGAAGGTTTTTTTAGGTGGTTCTAGGATGAGCACAGGTTTTTTTTGAACTTGAGGTTGTTGCGAAGGAGGATAAATGATAAGTTGAGGTGTGATTGCATTAACATCTTTATGTTTTAGTTTGTCATGACAATAATTAGTGGATGCACCTTGCGAGATGAAGTCCTCAAGGGCTTCATCTAAAATATCAAAGTCATCACTACTAAAGGGCTTGAGGGATAAGTTAACTTTGAAAAAGAGATTCAACATAATCAAATAACTATGCTTTCTCCAAGGGTTTTGTTTGATGTTTTTGATGTTTTTGTTTTTTGTTTTCTAATGATTGAAAAATGTAAACTAATGTATCTAATGATGCAATAATACTAGAAATTAAAGAAAATTTCAGAAATCTAATGCTAATTTTAACTAAAATACGCAAGAAATTATTTTCCCAATGTTGTAAAATCTAACTAAATGAACAATAAATTGAATGCAAAAAAAAATTATTCTAGGAAACTACTTCTCAAATCTGATAACATAAACAAAAATACAAACCAGATACCAAAAACCACTCAGAATTTTTGTTGAGAAAATAAGTACAGGGACTAATTTGTCCTATGGCGAATGGGTCCCAGATTAGGATTTGTTAAAGTTGACTTTTGTTTTTCTAAGTTTATCCTATGTGTTTGTTGTTTCAGATCTGTAACAGACAGTTCTATAACAGTTTTTGTAGATTTTAGGCTTCTAAATGCAATGTTGACTATGATGGAATGGTGAACAATGTGACTAAATTTAATATGCAATATGAATCTAAATGATTGAATAATGATTTCAGTGTTAACACTATGCAAAAAAAACTCATATCTAATGCAATTTTTCTAATTTCTAGTGATTTTAAGCAATGCAAATGTGCACATTTATTCTAAATGTAATGTTCACTAATGCAAGATGAAAGAACCCAAAATACAATGCAAATCTAATGCAAACTATTGTGAAACTAAGATCTAGGGTTGAAAGGAGTTCAATTTTTAGAATTTTGTTGTACAAGGTTGGGTTCACCAAAATGAAACATAGAGAAATGGGGTAAATAACCCTATTCTCATTTATTTCATTCAAGAAATGAGATCCAAACCATGAAATAACTATCAACCCAAAAGGTGAGTCAAATCAAGGTTTGAATCTTGTAATTTCTCTTTTTGCTAGGATAGGTTCTAGGTCAAGTAGTGTTTTGGGGAGATAAATTTGAAATAGCAAAACTAATCTAAACCTAGATCTACAAAGTGCAATGAAGAAATTTATCACAAAACAGAAGGAAACAATGAAATTTTTGGAAAAACTAAGAGTAATGAATGTTGTGCACCTATTCAAAACTTGTTGTTTCTACAACCCTAATAGGGACTCATTCGCCCTATGGTGAATGGGTCCTAGTAGACTTTCCCTAGAGGCTCTGAATCAAAAACTCTAGCTTATGAACCTCGAAAACTTGCTACCCTTGAAACCCTAACAATGACTCATTCGCCCTATGGCGAATGGGTCCTACTAGGCTCTTCTAGAAAACCCTGAATTGAATTTCAAGTTCCAGACCTGTAATTCCTTCCTGTAACTTGAAATCCCTACTTTCGGATCCAGATCTGCCAATAATCTGCAAAAAAAAAATTTGATGTTTGTTGGTGGATAGGTATTTTCCTTAGTCAAACCCTAAATTTGGTAATTAAACCTTGATGATGAATAGAAATCTAAAACATGAAATGTGTGTGCAATCCTAGCCTTAAGTGTTTCTAAAATTAATATATCTAATGATACAAAGAAACCATACTCAATTGTGTTAGAATATGATCCTAGAATGAAACATGAACAATGTAAAAGACCTACTTTAGGAGATCCCAAATCCTTGTAATAAGTCATGAATCTGATTATACCTCTCTTTAGGCTGAAAATAGAATGATCATAGAAGATGGAATCACTTAGGAAACAAGTCATTAGGCTTGGTTGAATCTCGTGGTGCTTCTCCAAAAACCTAGAATCCATTATACTTGTGAATTAGTCCCAAGACCAACAAACAAGAATGTAATAACAACTAAATCGGTATTCCAGAACAAGTTGAATGAGAATGGAGAAGTTGTCAGGAATAAGGCTAGACTTGTGTGTAAGGGATATTCACAAGTTAAAGGAATATATTTTGAGGAGAAATTTTCTCCAATGGAAAGAATGGAGGCCATTAGGATGTTTTTTTCCTTTGCAACACAAGGATTTCAAGGTTTATTAGATGGATGCGAATTATGCATTCTTGAATGGTGAGTTGGAAGAAGAGGTATACATTGAACAACTGGAAGGCTTTGAGTTATTAGATGATTCTAATATGGTTTATAGATAAGGTATTGTATGGACTTAAGCAAGATCCCAGAACTTGGTATGAAATACTGGATAGGTACTTGTTGCAACATGGATTCGATAAAGGTACTACAAATAGAAATCTATATTTCAAAGTTGAAGGAGAACATATCCTAATTGTGGTAGTATATGTTGATGATATAATCTTGGAGGAAATGAAGGTATGTGCAAAAGATTTGTAGAAGAGGTGAAAAAAGAGTATGAGATTTCTATGTTTGGGGAGATGAATTTCTTCCTTGGGCTACAAATCATTAAAATAAAAAAAGGAATATTCATTTGACAGTCAAAATATGTCAAAGTAATGCTAAAGAATTTTGGAATGGAAGGCAATAAACTAGTATGTAACCCTATAGTTATTGGTTGCAAGTTAAGAAAGAATGATGAATTTCCTAAGACTGATCAAAGAAAGTATAGATCAATGATTGGTGGATTGATGTATCTAACTACTACTAGGTTGGATATCATGCATGTAGTTTGTCTTGTGGCTAAATTTCAAGAAGATACTGGATAATCACATGTGACAACAATAAAAAGGATATTCAAATATTTGTAGGGTACTCTGAACTATGGTCTATGGTATCCAAAGGATATTGATTTCTCTTTAAGTGCCTATACAAATGTAGATTGGGTAGGTTGTGTGGATGCCCAAAGAAGTACGAATAGAGTTACTTTATTTATTGGAAGTAGGTTGGTTTCTTGGCTAAGAAAAAAGTAGGATTCAGTATCTTTATCTACTATAGATGCAAATTATATTGCTACAAAATTTTGTTGCACATAAGTTTCTTGGATGAAGCGGACCTTGAAGGATATCAGAATATCATATGATGAACCTATTTCTATCTTGTGTGATAATACAAGAATTATCAATATATCAAAGAATCTAGTTATGCATTCAAGAATAAAGCATATCTCAATCTGGTATCACTTCTTGAGAGATAAGGTTGTAGAAAATGAGGTGAAGCTGGAGTATGTGCCTACAAAGTATCAAGTTGCAAATATTTTCACAAAGGATTTTCCTAAAAATAAATTTGACTATCTTCGATAGAAGTTAGGGGTTATTACCCCTCCTTCTTTCAACTAGATGCATAAGAGTATGCATCTATTCAGGAAAATTTTTAATGTATATTATTTTTCTTGGACTGACACTAAAGGCTACCTCTCAGGAGGAGTAGGTAGTAGTATTTTTTGTTGGTGAAGTTAGGTGGAGCATACTTTGTTCCCCTAAGGGGGAGAGTGCAGAAAAGTGAAGTGCAATAGAGTGAAGAAGAGTTAGTTGATGGTGTTTCCCTTTGAATGTTGTCAAAGGGGGGGATAAAAATAGTTCAATATAGAAAAGAGAGTTGGATGAGTCTATGGCCCTTTCCCATTAATCTCAAAGGGGGAGAGAGAATCTAAAAAATGTAGAGAAAGTTAGTGGAGTAAAAGTATTGTCTAAACAAATGGAGAGAGAGTTGGTGTTGTAGGATAAAAATTCTATGAATAGATATTATGAAGAGTAAAGAGATGCCCTAGTCAGGGGGAGTACTACTTATTGCAGAGTTCTTGGTTTCTTTTTTTGTTAATGGTTTTTCAAAAATTTGGTGTTTCCATCAATGACAAAGGGGAAGATTGTTGGAAGCTTGAGTTGCTTATGAGTTATTTGGGTATTGTCATTGATGCCAACCCCTTGTATGAAGAGAGTGATGGAATTATTTTGGTGTTAATGATGTCAACCCCTAACATTGGATTTTTTGAAAGCCTAGATTTCTTGGTATTGATGTCAGTATAATGATGGTATTGTCATTGATGTCTTACTTCAGTATAGTTGTACAAGTTGTGTTTGGAGATATAGTTGATGAGATATATTACAGATGTTGAAAATGTGTTACAAATATGTGATTAGTGTTGTTGATGAAGTTGGTTCACTTGGTTTCTAAGTGCTTTTGAGGAAATTTGGATAAAAGAGAGTTCACTGTGACTGACTGGTATTCAATGTTCTTTGTATTGCTTCATGGTTGAATATATTCCTACGTGGTTTAGATATGATTATTAGAGGTGTTCATAGGTTCTATATCCATAGTTTCAGCTTTTGGTTCATTCTGCAGTGAAAGTTGTGTTTGACAATATGTATGTTTGGTGAAATAGGGTGTCTAGGAGAAATGAGATTGCTTCAGATTTATCTGCAGTGAAATTTCTTATCTTGCAGATTTGGGAACATTCTTATATAGTTTGTATCTACCTTCACCTGAAGTTTTAGGTGTTATGGTGTTCCACAAAGCTGTTTGGTGTGTTGGATGTTTTTGCCAATGTGTCTGGTTATACAAAATAAAGGTGTTCTTAAGTTTCAAGTGGTTGTAGTAGTAGTGGTGAATATTTTGATGATGTGGAAATTTTTTATTTGTTTTAGAATGTTACTATTTGGTCCATGAGATGTTTCTAGACCTAGAGAGGCATGTTTCTAGTCACTTTTCAGTGTTAGTGCAGGTCTGGCTGACCCGCCATGCTAGCGCTAATTGCAGAGGATGATTGTTATTTTTGGAAGCATTGAGAAGCATTTAAATATAGATATGGGTCCTAGTTAAGTTTTAGTGTGGTCTACCTTCACTTCTTTACATCGTGAAAGTGTTTGGTGCCAGCCTATTTGATGTTTCATGGTTGAGGTGCATACATGTCCTTAAGGCTGACCTAATTAAGATTACTTTAGGTCACAAATGGTATAAATACAAGGCAGGTTATTGTGTGGATTAAGTAGAGAAGGTTTGTGATGTAAAATATCTGAAAGTGATCAAGTGTGGTGATCTGAGTGCGAGATTTAATTCCTATGACTCCTAAATGCAGTGAGAAGAAGGTACCTACATTTTAGTTTGTTGGATGATTTATTTGTGCTTCAATGGAATTGTACCTTCTACATAAGAGAGATGCATTTTTATCAACTCAAATTAGTAGTGATCTAACCCCTCTTCTATCTTCTTTCTTTTGGACAGTGAGTCCTTTGGTAGTGAGCCCTTCTTTCTTTTGAGTAGTCAGCTCTACAATAGTGAGCCTATTATATTCAATGTTACTATTACTTTATATTGTAAGCTAATCCTCACCGTGATCTTTCCTTTATTGGGTTTTCCATGTAAATCTAGTGTTCTATTAGGCATGGTGTTTTGATGTGTTACTATTTTATTTACTTTCATGCTAAATTTGATTAAGGTTTTAAGGTCTAATAAAGATTTGAATGTTAATGAGGATTTTGACATTTTAACATAAAATTGATTCACCACCCTCTCAATTGTCCTGTGCATCTAACAAGTGGTTGGATACTAAACTACAACATTTGAATTGGTTGGAAATAATGGACTATTTCAACAATGGCATGATGTAAAAGCCCTAGTTTTAAACTAGACCAAACCTTTGTGGAGGTATAAGGCCATATTGCACCTTATGGACTATCCATCTCCAAATGTACTTGGGGCCCAAAACTTATCTAATTTTTCCTACCTGTTTTATCCTTGTGGAACCTTAACCTACAATTAAATTACACCTTGGAACTAGTTGAAACTATTGAACCAATTCAGTATTCTTTTTCTACCAAAGCCAATAAGAGACACAAAACCCGCAAGTATATAACTTATCCAATTTTGACCCAATATTTATAAATTTGGATTTGGGATACCCATTTAGGTGATCTACAAGATGAAATACTTATAAACCCTCACACTTACCAATTTTAGTAATTTAAATTAAGGTAACTGACTAAGGGCAAGGAAGGAAAAACATAACCAAAAGTACAATTAGTATAGATGAATCCACACTAATCTCTCAAATCAATTATCATCATATGGAAAGCATAAGGGGCATAAGGTGAAAATATCTTGGTTACTTCTATGGTATTTTTTCCTACTAAACATAGAAAACCAATGGCCTTAAGAATCCATTAGGTGTAGGAGACAAGGGTACCAAAACAACTCAAAAGCCTTGTCTATTGACATAAAAAAGGGGAACATGTTCATAATGCACTTGGAGGAAGAAAAACATAAATCATGCATTCATATAATGATAATATAGTTTGTGCAACAACACTTCTTGGAAAACAAAAACCACTAAACTAATATTTACATGAATGTAAAAAACCTCAATAGCAATGTTTGAGGTGTATCCCATTGACTGGGATAGGTAGCTCCTCACTAGCTAACTTGGACATCTAAAAGGTTTTATGTTGTTTGTAGCCAAAATTCATGTATTGTCCACTCCACATGGATTCAAACTTATTTTCCCTTCTAGGTTTGGTCCTCATGTCATCCCACTTGAGAACAAGGTCTCCTTCATTAAAAGTTCTTGGAGCTTCCTTCTTATAAAATGATCTTTTTGTTTGGGCTTGATGAAGCTCCATTTAATACATTGTTAGGTCTCTAACTTCTTCTAATTTAATCACTTTTATATACATGATTTTTATCTTATCTTTCTCAATCATTTCGAGCCAATTAATGAGATTTAAAGCTAGTAATTCAAGTGATATAGGTAGCCTTGCTTCTCTACCATAGACAAGCATATAGAATGATTTTACAAGAAACCTCTTAATATTAATCCTATTAGCCCACAAGGTCTTTTTTAACTTTGTATGCCATGACCTTTGATTTTATTCTATGGCTCTTTTGATAATCTAGATGAGATTTTTATTGGTGGATTTTTCTAATCCATTACCTTGAGGGTAGTAGTTGAAATATGTGCTCAAATATATTCCATTTTTGAATTCCCACTCACTTATCCTAGTGCCCACAAAGGATATTACATTATTAGATATGATTGAAGAAGGAACTCCAAACCTAGTGACAATGTCTTCATAGAAGTCCAAAATTGAAGTCGCATTTACCTCCTTGAGTTCTATTGTTCTTGTCTATCTTGTAAAATAGTTAGTGGTTGTTGATACCCACTTTTGTCCTACACTTGAGGGTGGAATAATAATCCCTATGAAATCTAAGCCCCATTTCATGAAAGAATACTCTATTAGAATGTGATGGAGAGGGAGGGCTACTAAATTTTCTTTCTTGTGAAGATTGAACACTTCTTACATTTTTAACCCATACATAAGAATCTCTAAACAATCTAGGCCAATAGTAGCTTGGTCACATTATCTTTAGACCTATGGGGTTTGGAGAAAAAATTCCACCTACTAGGCCATCATGAAACTCTTACAAAACTCTTCAATTTGATTTGTTTCAATGCATTTTAAGAGTAAACCATTTATTTCCTTTCTAAAAAAGATACCATCTACAAGAACATAAGTAATATAATAGAGCCTAAAATTCCTTCTTTTAACTTTATCCAAGTCTTGAGGACACTCACCCATTAGAAGGAAATAGATCATATCTCAAGTACAACTAGTATGTATTGAAGATTTAGTTGATTTCTAACCATTCTGAAGTACTAAGAAAAAATCCTTGTCATATTGCAAGTATGAAGTTATTTTTTCACACAATACCTTGGCTCTAATAAACTTTGTGACCCTAATGTCCAAATTGTATTCCATCACTTTTGTGATCCAACCTGATATTTCTTCATTCAAATATTTTCTCAAGAGAAACTCTTTAACACTTGGATGTGAGACCATTAAGTGAATTGTATTGTTGGAAACCAAATGCCTAAACTTCTTGAGACTCCTCATGAATACAATTACTTATTTTTCTATAAAGGAATACCTTTCTTCAAATTCTTCCAAAGCTTGACTAAAAAAGGCTATTGGTTACTCCATACCTTCATCATTTTTCTATAACATCATTGCTAATACAACATCTATACTTACAAAAGCATATAAAGTGAAGTCTTTAGCAATGTCAGGGTTCATGAGAGTAGGGGCATGTGTTGTTTCTTTCTTGATTGCTTCAAAATTGTATTTTCCTTACTTAGTCCAACTAAAAGCCCCATTAATTTTCAACATTGAGGTTAGTGGTTTCATAAGATTATCAATGTCAAGAATAATCCTCCTAACAAAATTAGTTCTCCCTAAGAATTTTTGTGACTAGGAAAGTGTAATAATAGAATAACCCTTACTCTCTTGAGATCAACTATAGGCCCCCCTTTGGATATAATGTGGCTTAAAAGATTTCCTTCATGAACATAAAATATGCATTTCCTAGGATTAAGTGAAATTTCATTCAACCTAAACCTGTCAAAACTTTACTAAGGTGAGATAAATGATCTTCAACCTGCTTAGAAAACACTATAATATCATCAAGATAAACAAGTAAAATTTTATTGATTAGTACCTAAAATTCCATATCCATGACTCTTTGAAAAGTTGCTCTTACATTAGACAAACCAAACAACATTTTTCTATAAGCCATGGTGCCCCACTTTATAGAAAAATATGTTTAAACTAATCCTCTTCCTTAACCAATATTTAGTTATAACCAGAATAGCCATGTAGAAGTGAAAAGTGTTTTGATCCAGAAACTACTTGCAAAATTTATTCCATGGAAGGAAATGGGAAGTGATCTTTCAAAGAGGCTCTATTTAAATATCTAAAATCAACATAGAGCCTTATCTCTTCATTTTTCTTCCTTACAAGTACTAGGTTTGAAACCCAAGATGTGTGTTTTATCAGGAATATTATGCTAGCCTCTATTACCTTATTTAATTCCTTTTTCATGAGAGGCTCTAATTTTGGGTTAAAATGCCTTCATTTCTATCTAATAGGCTTTCAAATTTGGTTCTTAATCAATAGAGTGTTGTGCTAATTTTTTATTAAAGATTTTTATATCATATTCTCATTCATGAAAATCATTAAACTATTTTAAAAGATGAACAAATGCATGTTTCCTCTTGACACATACGTTGCCAATATTTATAAGTTTTTCCTTGAATATGGAAACCTATTCATAGGATTAATTTTTGACCACCATGCTTATTTTCTCTCTTCTAGCTTGATCATTAGTATTAAAAATAAACTAAAGAGTGACCAAAACTTTTGGTAACTTGTTTGCATTTAGCTAGATGATTTGTTCTTCATATTATTGTTGTAACTTGTCCTGATTTCCAGCTAAGAACTTAGCTTCCTATTGTACAAAGTTTATTATTTGTTGGTCACTCTCAAAGACTGTCCAATTCATGTTATTAGGGACAATTGGCCTTACAACCACATTAAAATGTTGTTGCATATTTACATTTTTGATATTAGGGATATAAAACTATGCACCAATGTCAACTACTATGTCAACATGTTTTTTCTCTTCCTTGGGAATAGATTGCACATTGAAAGTGATGCAGGAGCATCCATGGTTGCAAGCAATCTTGCATCAACAAAAATGGATTAGATTTTGGTGTGATTTAGCTTGAACAATATTTCGGAGTATTTCGCCCATAAATTTTAATTCGAGGACCTTGAAGTATTAGATTTTGGTGTGATTTAGTTTGAATAATGTTTGAGACCAATAATTTCACACATAAATTTTAATTTGAGGAACTTGTATGTTGGTACCAATAATTGTTCCACAAGAAATTCATACTTCTAACTGTTATGGGGCAATGTCTAGGAGATGCCCAATGGTTTCCATAGCATTTGTGTTCATGTTATTAACTCTAGGTATTTTCTCAAATGAGATGGTAGTGAAGTATTGTTTGAAACTATATACCATTCTTTTGTATGGAAGCAACTTATCATCTTTTGTCTGATAATCGTCATTGACCTATCAAACCACTAGTTGTGAATCACCATAGACTTGTATAACTTTAATATGCCATCATAGCCATCTTTAGCCTTGTAATCAATGCTTTATATTCAACTATGTTGTTTATACATGGGAATGCTAGTTGATATCACTTTGATATGCAATCATCTTGAGGGGTGATAAATAGGACTTCTACCCTTGAACCATGTTGGGTGAGTGATCCATCAAAATATAACTTCTATTGACTCGAAGGAGTGATGTTGAAGATCACCTCATCAGGGAATTCTGATATAAGAGGATTCTCATAGTATAATGATGCCTCTACTAACTAATCTACTATGATTTTTCCTTTGATAGCTTTTCTATATACATATTCTATATAAAATTCACTAAGTACCATTACCCATTTATCCATGTGGCCTATGAGTGTTGCTGATGAAGTAAGGAAATCCACCACTCAAATATTTAACCTCTTTAAACAGATTACATACTCACAAGAAAAAAACATGTGAACCCAAATGGTATGAAATTCAAACTATTTAAACTACTGCAAATATGCACAAAAATTTCTTGACAAACCACATTTTGGAAATTATTTTGAATATGCAAAAATATTTTATTTATCCTAATTTTTTTTACAATAGAAGCTCCCACATTCATCTACAATAATACATGCTCACTATATTTTTTCTCCCAACAATACCATACTAATTTTTGAGCCAAAATCTCAAAAAACCCATTTTTGAACGCCGGTTGAAGCTCTTCCTGCAACTCATTTTGTACTTTCCTTCTATAACTAGTCATTTCAATTTCTCATTTCTAGAGCTTCCAATTAATAAATGAAATCACTCCAATATATTTTCAAAACCCCCTGCAAACCACTACCTATATTCAGGAAAAAGATGCATGCATGAATGTAACTCCTTGTTGCATGCAACCTCTGTTGTAACATGTCTGGTGCCCAATTAATTTTTCAGTTGCACATGGGCATTAAAATTATCTTCCAATATATTATTTAATATTCCAAAATTTAATTTTCCCAAGTTGGGCATTGGTTTTTCTTTTAATTTACATATTTTGGCAATTTAAGTACATTAAATGTGCAACCAACAATTCACCCAAATAACAGACTTTGAGCCAAATAATAAAATAATGGTCACAATATTTTGGCTCCAATTTCCACCCAAATTTAATATTTAAACATTAATCTACCCAACCAATTTAATAAATAATTTTTTTTATGCCCAGAGTGTCCCCAAATCAAGTGCTAAAAGGTTTCCTATAACAAGAAACCACACAGAAAAAAACAAAATTAAAATAAAATGTTTTTTGGGATGCAGGATTTCTTGGTACCCCTAGATGCTCCTACATCAGACACTCGTGGTAAGAAGAAATGTTCCATAATTTGTAACTCATGAATATTTGAATATTTTGTGTTTTCCCTTCAACCATCTTTCTTCCTTATCAACATGTTTCTTTGTCTTCACTGTGCTCTGAATTTTTCTATCTCTTCCTCCTTTCATATTTCCTCTCTTTCTTTCTCTCATGAAATTAATCTCTCTATAACTCAAATCCCTCCATGATTCATATTCCAACTTTGTCTCATCATCTTCATCATCTAGATGCAGTTCATCATTTAACTTGTTATTGTTGCACCTTACCAATTTTTCTACTTCACATTCTTTCACAATTTCATTCAAACAAAAATCAGCATCATCACCATCTTTAAAAAATGTAGAAGAAAAATACCTCATTACCTGTGTTTTCTTCCCCTTTTCTATTGTTGTAATATATTCTTCAATTTTCTCATCTTCAATCAGTACACATAAATCAAATTCATCAAAAGTATTAAAAAAATTAAATTTTACCTCATCATCCACTACTACAACCTCCTCTTCTATGCATTCAACCTTATTATCTTCCACTTTAATGCTTTTGAGGAAGAATATTTTATCTGCAACCTCTTTCTTTTCACCATCTTCTTCTATAATTTCTCCCTAAAATATTTTTTCTAATTTTCTTATCTCCTCTTTCAACAGGAGACTATCTTCTTCATCATCATTCCCTTTGTCAAATCTAGGACTATTAAAATCCATTCTTTAAGTTGTTACATCATCTACAAATTCATCTACCTCTTTTACATGTAAATTTTTACTAACATATTTAAATGATGCCTATTTTTCTGCTACGGTATCCTTCTTCTTTTCACCATTTTCCTTGTCCTTGCTAAATCCTGTAAACAAAACATTTTTAGATAACATAAAATCTTTAAAATTACCATTAAATTTATGATCTGTAGTGATCATTTTCTCTTCTTTCTTTCTCCATCCTTCCCTTATGCTTCTTTTATTTTCACTATCCTCTTTCAAGAGAACAATCTTCTTCCCACATTCTCATTTCCTCTTTAAACTTCTTTTCTAATATATTCACTTCATCCTGGAGCTTTTTGAACTCTTCACATTGCTTCCCATTTTCCACTTCTTCCCAATAATGTTCCCAAAACAAAATTCTTACGGGCCTCCTCATGACCCATCACATCCTCTCTGGTATAGACTACCTCATGTTCAACGATTTGTCTACACGTAAATCACAACACACCACCAGAAGTCCTGATGCAAACTGCCTCACATTCGTGCTTCTGCCTACACACTTAGGAACTCCTACTCTGATACCATTGATGAAGTAATAAATACTCTCACATTAATCAAATCTGAAATCAAATAGCAATCTCAATGGAGATATGCTCACACCACCTAAAACAACAAAGATTAAATGCAAAATCTGCAAACTAGAATCAATGTATTATGTCTCAAACTTATAGGAAGGATTACATAACTTCAACAAATCTGATTATATCAGATTTTACAGTCCCTAGGACTGATGTAAATCAACTCAAAACAAATTACAATCTTATTTTTATATGAAAATAAAAAAATACAACTTTCCTCCTTTCAACTACAACCTCCAATCTTCCACTAGATCAATCTTCAACAATGGTCTATAAGAACCATTTTCTACTGTAATAACCTCCTCAAACTTGCAATAAAATGGCTTCTCCACCTTCACCAATAAAATCCATGCCTGCAGCAAACACCTTCAAATTTTAGCAAAGAATGGCTACAGAAACATAGCCCAAATTGCCTGTAATCTTCCTAAATAGGATCCAAAACTTGTCTAGAAAAAATTCACGACCAAGTTGGGAAGAAACCTCCAAAAATGAATTTAAAAAACCTTCCATAATATTAAAAAGGCATTCATTAACCCACTCCCACCAAAATTTCCAAAATTGGAGTCCATTCCTAGATTTTAGGGTAGTTTCTAAAGTAACTCCTGCCAACTCACCTTGAGCACCCACTTTTAAAAACATAATTTTAGGAAATTTTTCAATGCATCATTAAAACTTATAACTCCCTCCAAAACCATTCCCAAGTCCATTTTTTCTAATTTTTGAAATTGAAAAATTACAAAAATTCCCTCCTAAATTAACTCCACTCCTAAACTTTGCAACAAAATAATAAAAGGAAATTATTTAATATTTATTTTAGTCTCACCTTGAAAATCAACCTATTAAATAAATCACCTACCAAACCTTAGGAAAATAAATTGAAATATTATCTTTGGTTGATGCAATATTGTCAGTCAATTGTGGATGCTCCTACATCAGACACCCAAGGTAGAAAAATTTTGTGAGCTTGGTATCACAAAATGGAGTTGAATGGTAGGACCATCCTTTCAAGTTGTAAATAACCTTCAACAAAATCCATTACTGAATTTGGTACCTCTAATGAGCTATTCTTTCTTCTCTTCTAGCACCTAGTTGGAACAAGCTTCCTTTTCTGACAACTCTGCTCTTCACTCAAATTCCTGAATGTGGAATCAATTTCACTATAAACCGACCACCTCCTCCAAGTGTATATCACACTCTCACCTAATCTTGTGGGATTTAACCCACCATATTACGGCCACCTCTACCAAACTGCACTTGCACTAAACTCTGCAACACCATACAAACCCTTCTCTATATACCATACATCACTAGAAAAATCTTCCTGAACTAGCCCATCCATAACTTACAAATCATCATCATTTTCAAATTTAATAAAATATGGTTTAATATTCTCTTTTGCTACAACCTCATCACACTCACTTCCTTCTTTAGAATAATATTTTGAAAAATTAAAATTTACCTTGGTTTCATTCACTACTGCAACTTCAACCTTGTCTTCAACACGTCACTATTTGTATGCCTTAAGGGAATATCGTTGCTGCAAACTTCACCTCTTGTTCCTCAATTTCAACCTTCGCAAATTGATTCATTGCTGAAAAAAACTTATCCATTTCTAAATTCTTATCCACATCAAAACATACATTAAAATCTGATTTTACCTCATTGCCTTCAACTGTAACTTTCACTGTTGCAATTCTTTCTTCACTGTAACTCGTCATATCATTCAAACACAAATCAGATTTGGTTTTGTAGACACCTAGAAATTATCATTAGGCCTGTGAATTAATTAAATCCCCTTCATCATCCTTGATAATTAAATAATCTTAATTATTTAATTATTATCTAATGTTGCAAAGTCTTCTATTAATTAAATAATCTCAATTATTTAATTAATTCATTTTATCCTTCTATCTTTTCTTTTGATTGATTAAATAAATTATTATTTATTTAATCACGTCACTAATATCTTTGACTTCTATAATTAAATAAATTTATATTTATTTAATTATCTATCATTTTCTACTATAATTAAATAATTATGACAATTATTTAATTATTCATTTTAGCCTCTTCTGACACAAAATAATTAAATTTTTATTTAATTAAATAACTTATTTTCCTCTAACTTTTTGAATTAAATTTCTATTTAATCAAAAAGTGAACTTTTTTTTTTCTCTTGCAATGAGATAATGTTTCCATTATTTCAAATGCAATTTCCCTCTTCGAACTACTTGATTTTTTTTTGAAAAATCATTCAATTTTCTCTTCCTCTTTCACTTCTAATCTTATCCCTTCTCATCTCAATTAATTACAACCATTGATTGAAATAAAAATCTTTTGATCTCAACCATCCATTTTACATCTGTCTTTCTATAAATACCATCATCATTTATCATTTTGATCATCTAGAATTTGCATACTGTCATGCTAGTGAGATTGAAACTTCGATATTTTGCTTTGTCTTTGTCATAGGTTAGTTAAGTGCATAAATAATTATAATTCTGAGGGCATTAATTACTTAGTAGCAAAATGGAGAAGTGCAATGAAGGTGAATCAATGGTGGTGTGAAGACTTTTGGTAATATTGTTCCATATTTTTATGTCTTTATGTTTATTTGTGCTTCATTGTTTATTGGGGTCTAATTTATATGCTTTATTGCTTAACCCTTGGTAATGTTAGCCTTGATGCAGGTTTTAACCTCATCAAAATTTGATATTCCTCTTTTCCTTATTGCTACAACAAAATTTCCATCCTCCTCATATCTATTCATTTCATTCATATCATTCACATACAAACTAGAATCATCAATGAACTCACAAGATGCAAGTTTTACCTTTTCTTTAACTATTGCAACTTGGTTTTCCTCTTCTTCAATGTCCTCATTTTCTCTCAACTCTTTTGTTTCTGATGTAAACTCTTTAATATTTTCTGCAATTTTTTCTTCCTTCTCACTCTTTTTCTGTATGCCTTCAAAGCATACTTTTGCAATATTATCTCCTTCATGTTCACTTGCATACACAACAATGACAAACCTTTTCTCTTTATTCTTTTTAATTTCATCAAAAACTTTCCACACACTCTCAAACTTCAACCTCTTAGGTATAGACTTCCTCACACTCGGTGATTTGTCTACACACACACCACCACAAGTCTTGGTACAAACTGCCTCATGTTCGACGCTCTGTCTACACACTCAAGAACTCCTGCTCTAATACCACTGATGAAGTAAGGAAATCCACCACTCAAATATTTAACCTCTTCAAATAAAAAACATACTCACAAGAAAAAACATGTGAACCCAAATGGTATGAAATTCAAATTATTTAAACTGCTGCAAATATGCACAAAAATTTCTTGACAAACCACATTTTGGAAATTATTTTGAATATATAAAACTCTTTTATTTATCCTGAAAATTTTTATAATAGTTCATCTCCCACATTCATCTACAACAATACATGCTCACTATATTTTTTGTACCAACAATACCATACTAATTTTTAAGCCAAAATTTCAAAAAACCCATTTTTGAACACTAGTTCAAGCTCTTCCTACAACTCATTTTGCATTTTCCTTTCTTCTATAACTTGGAATTTCAATTTCTCATTTTTGGAGCTATCAATTAAGAAATGAAATCACTCCAATATATTTTCAAACCCCCCTGCAAACCACTACCTCTCTTCAGGAAAAAGATGCATGCATGAATGTAACTCCTTGTTGCATGTAACCTCTGTTGTAACATGTTTGATGCCCAATTAATTTTCCAGCTGCATATGGGCATTGAAATTATTTTCCAATCTATTATTTAATATTCCAAATTTTAATTTTCCCAACTTGGGCATTGGGTTTTCTCTTAATTTACATATTTTGGCAATTTAAACACATTAAATGTGCAACCAACAATTCACCCAAATTACAAAATTTGGGCCAAATAATAAAATAATGGTTACAATATTTTGGTTCCAAATTTTACCCAAATTTATTATTTAAACATTAATCTACCCAACCAATTTAATAAATATTTTTTTTATTCCTAGAGTGTCCCCAAATCAAGTGTTGAAAGGTTGCTTGTAACAAGAAACCACACTGAAAAAAAAAATTAAAATAAAATGTTTTTGGGGATGCAAGATTGCATGGTACCCTTGAATTCTCCTACATCAGTTGCTTTAGATAGTAGATGCTTTAACAGATCTAATTTAGAGATGAGCTTAGTTTTATGATTGAGCATATAGTGTTGAAGCTTTTATGAAGTGAATACAATAGCTAGACATGCTCGCTTGATGGGAGTATAGTTAAGCTCATAGCCTACTAAGGTTTGACTGATGTAGTACACTTCCCTTTCTTTCTTGGAACCATTGCATTTTGTTAGAAGAGCACCTAATGCTACAGATGTGGCTAAAATGTATAATATCAAAGGTCTATTTGGAACTAGATGCATCAATACTGGAGGTTATGCTAGATAATCCTTAAGTTGTTGGAAGGCTTGTTGATATAATTTCTTATCCCATTTGAATGTGACATCCTTGTGTAGAAAATGAGTAAATGGGTGACACTTATCTGCTAGTTGTGTTATGAACCTTTTGATGGATTGGAGCTTCTCTTCAAAACTACAGAGTTGCTTAAGGGTTCTTGGAGGAAGCATGTCAATAATTTATTTTACCTTTGTGGTGTCCACTTTGATACCTCTATGAACACTATGCATCCCAATAATTTTCCTGAAGTGACACCAAATATGCACTTCTTTGGATTGAGCCTTACTTGATATATCTCTATCCTATCAAATATCAGTGCTATAAGTTCTAGGTGTTCTTTGCTTTTGATTGCTTTTTCTAAAATTTTATCCACATAGTCCTCCATAATGTCATGAAGCATTTTATGAAAAATAAACTATCATAGCTCATTCATAGGTTACATCAACACTTTTAAGACTGAATAGCATGACATTATAATAGTGTGTACCCCAAGGGCATGTGAAAATTGTCTTATGTTGGTATTCTTGTGATATGTGGATTTTATTATACCCTAAAAATCCATCCATGAGGGAAATCATCTCATGACCTGCTATCAAATCCACTATGATGTCTATGTTCGATAATAAAAAATCATCATTGGGACAAGCCTTGTTTAGATCCCTAAATTCAATGCAAATACATATGGCCCCAATGGATTTAGAAATAGGTAATAGATTTGGATAATAAATTAGTATTATGAAACCAATGTCTAAGAGTTTTTGTAGCTCAACTTTGACTAGTAATGCAATTTGTGGATACATCTTATGTAACTTTTTGTTTCACAAGTTTTTCCTTTGGATATGTTGTTAAGTGATGAGCCACTAATTTTGTATCTAATCTAGGCATTCCAATGTAATACCACACAAAGTTGATTTTCCATTCCTCCAAGAATGATGTAAAAATGTACTTCTCATTAGTATCTAGAGATGTTGCATAGAATAGAACTTGAGGATTGTCAGTGGTTCCAACATTGATCTGCTCTAAGTCTTCCATCAGTGCCACTGATTTCTCTTGGTGTTTAGAAATAATTTGGAGGTCCAATCATTCATCCTTAGGTGCCTCAAAGAGGTTTTCACCATTGGATACATCCTTTATTTTTACTTTTACATGATATGAAATCTCCACCTTGTGGTTTTCACTTGGGGATCTATTTTGATATTTTTATTTTTATTTTTATGACTAAAGTTTCCCCCAAATTATTCTCTCACATAAAGCTCTATTTTGAACCCTTATTTGTGTTATACGAAAGGAATGCCATCTCTAAGTCCCATGAACTCGGTAATATCTTCATTAATTTTGAATAAATCTAGAATTCGTATTTTTTTGGTCCCAACCGATAAGTTGGGGATAAACAAGTCGAAGGCTATCATCTTGTGAAGATGAGGTAAATGACAAGGTCATGATGGTGTTGATGGATGAGTTTTCAAATATATCCATGATGTTGACTCAATTCATATGGTTGAAGGAGATCCAGTGTGGGGCAAGGGTGAGGCTCCTGCTCTTCATTCATGGCCAAGGGCCATGCATCAATAGCTCACCCGAACCGATCACTCACACTATTGGGTGAATCATAACATGGAAGATTCCTCGATGGTATCATCATTAGAAGTGTCAATCATGGGAGAAATTCTAATTATCTTATTAAGTATACTCTTAATGTTAGGGGTAATGTTATTTTGAGAACCATACCCAAGTCCTTGGTATTTCTATCATTTTTCTAGAACAATGGGTTCTCTTACTCCTTGTTGATGTAGACCAAGGTTTCCATGGCCTATGAATCCCATGTTCTTAATTTTCAAGAAACCTTTCATATTTGGATCAACTAGGAGAGTAGCTTGTTCCTTTTCCTCTTGGTACAACTATTTGGAAACACCTTCCTCTATGACCTCTTCGTTAAGCTCTCCCCACTTGGAGAAAATAGTAGGCTCATTTTATAGTAGTATATTTTTTTTCTATGTATTGTGGTTTCCCATATGTCTTAGGAGAAGACAAAATTTGTCCTACATAAAAGGACCATTTAATACCATAATCTCCACAAGCATTTCCTTGTACTTAGACCTTGATATCGAGAAGAGATTTATAAATGGTGGATGAGGAGGCTAATGTTGATAGATCCACATAATATTTTGGATGGGATGTTATATCATTGTTAGGTACTTCGAGTAATTTTTGATATTTTTCCTCCAAGATCATACAATAATGGAAAGGTTGAGGGTCTCTATAAATAGTGATCTTAGTTTCATTATGAGGAAATTTTAGGTAGTGATGGTAGCTTGAAGGGATATCTTGCATGGAATGTATACATGGGTGTCCTAGGAGGATTTTATAGGGTAAATAAAGTTCCAATACTTGATAGGTTGTTTTTGAAATATATGGACCAACCTAATTGGAAGTTTGATAGTCCCCTCTTATTGGCCTTCATTATCATCATATGCTCTAATTGTAATACCCCTTTATTTCTCAATAACCTCATCAAAGTATCCCAATTGTTTGACTAATTTTAAAGTACAAATGTTTAAGCTTGCTCCACCATCTACCAATATTTTTTTAATCTTATGCTTGTGGATAAATATTTCTAAATGCAATACATGATTATGATATGTATTTAAAGGGAGATCCTTTTCAATGAATAATAGATGGTGAATTATATGTGATATTTCCTACCATGGCCTAGAATTGATCAACATCTATATCTGTAGGAATGAATGATTCTAAGAGTACTTTGTCTAAGAAGCTCTAAAATGGATATTTGAGTTGAATTTTCATTAAGGTGCTCTATGAGATTGTAATAATTTGGTAGCACCTTAGTTAATATTTTGGATTGGAGTGGAGATCCTTGGATGGTGACTTTTCCTCATTGTGTAGTAACTCCTCACTTAGGATTCTTATCGAGTATATTGTCAAAAAAAATTCAATTGTTAGATTCTTGAATATGTCATACTTCATTATCATAAGAGCGGTTACTTTGTTATAGTATTTTTATTTTCTCAAGTCACTTCCATTACCATGGTTTGGAATTAGATCCTTGTAAATCCCTAGATCATTATTTCCAAAAGTTCTAGGAGGTTGATTGATGCTAACATCTCCTTGGTCGATGAGATCTTGTATGAGATTTTAAAGGTTTGTATTTTGGTTGTTATATTGGTTGCTTGATAGGGGATGTATATTTTGTATAAATTTTGTATCTATGGCCCCATCATTGGTTATATTCTTGTTTTAGCCCATAGGTGAGGTTTATCAGTTGAGTTTGATGTTTGATCCCTATTATCCTTATAGATTTTAACAAGTCCTTTAGCGATAAGTGAGTTTTCAATAGTGATACCTTTCTCTATGACTTCCTCAAAGGTGTTAGTACATTGCACAGTTAAGTGGAAGATAATTTCAGTGTTAAGGTTTTGGACAAATATATCCACAAGGTTTTTTTAGGGATAGGCCATTTGCATTTGTTGGCCTTATGTATCCATCATTTTAGGAAGGAAGTGAATGATTATCCAAAGTTTTGTTTTATTTTATATAATTCATTAATGGTAGTTTCATGTTCCATGTTGTATGAGAAATGACCAACAAAATTTTCCATAAGTTCGTGGAATGTTTTGATACCCTGGTAAGTGGGAGAACCATTCTATCTCTTTTCTAACTAAAATTTGAGGAAAGAGGTGCATTAAATGTGTATCGTTATATTCTACCTCTAGACATGCTATGTATAATTCCCGTATGTGCTCGCGTGGATCACCTCTTCCCTTATATTTATCGAACTTGGGAATTTCAAAATTATGAGTAAAGGGTATCATAGTTAGGTTTCTATCAAATGGTATCTTATATGCTTTTGGTATGTTAGATTTGGAGTCTGGTTTTGTGATGGTAAGTGATGGTAAGTGATGGTTTTGTAGGATTATATGTGCTCCTTGTTATGTTAGGTGCTTGTGTAGAAGGAACTTTAGGAATCATATATGGTGTGGAAATTTGAGTCGTGAAAGGGTTGTTTGAGTAATTTGGAACATTTTTTGATGAAGGGTGATGAGTGTTAGTGTTTGGAGGATTTGGTATAATCATGTTTATTTGAGTGGATGTATGTGGAATGTTTGTGTTACAAGGATTTTGGATTTGTGAGTTTGTTTTATCAACGATGCTTGGATTTTGATAAAAAAAATTATGAATTATTTAGAAAATGGTATTGAATCTAGTCATATGGGGGTATTTCTGGTTGACTTGGTATGTTTTTCATTGGAGGTTGAGGTATTTATTCATTAATTTTTTGAATTATAGGTTGGTTCTCATTTGATGGAAATTTTAATGACATGGATTTTGTTAGAGCTTGTCCCCTAAGAGTAGCTATATTAAAATTATAAGGTAGCTTGGCACCATGTCATGAAAGTATAAGAAAATATGTAATGGGATCAATAAAAATGAGAGCATCAAGTGCTCTAGCCAAGGAAGGATCCTATTGTATTTATAAGAGTTGTTCCTTAGTGAATTTCTTAAATGCCTCAGATCTATTTGTCATGTCTTCCATGATAAGTTGTTGATGGTGAGGTTGTTGTTGTAGGGTCTGGTACTCACGAGGGTCAAATAGGTTACTAGGCATTCTAAACAATGATTTTGTAGTGCCCATAGGCACTATGATGTTTGAACAACTTGGGTAAGATCCCATTATCTTCTTATGTTGGTACCTTGTAATAGGCATACAAATATTTGCAATGACCTTTATGAAGGATGATATATAAGTGAAGGTTGGTAATTTGATAAGGATATGTTTTGTTTCAAGATGGACATGAGAGAGACACATTAATATATATTTGGGAAAATATTGGCATCGATGATGCTTGATTTTATGAGAGATATGAAAACCTCTAAAATCGAAAGTAATCCTAGATCTCCATTTAATAAGTGTTAAAGGATGATCTTTATTTGTACTAGATTAATAAGTCCAAGCAAAGAGATGATGGTGATTTCACCAAATTAGGAGTAGAAAGACCACTACACTAATTTTCTCATAGATATTTTATGCTAATTCAACTATTTACTTGAAAATGATTATTTTCCAAGAAAAAGATAAACTAGGAGATATGATGGGAGATCTAAATAAGAATATGAATGATGTTGGTTGCTAGTGGATTGATTATTGTTTTTTATTATAGAAAAATTGGTTTTGAAGGGACCCCAAAACCCTTTACAAAAAATACCACTAATTTTAAATATAATTAAAACAAAAAAAGCAACCACCCATCAACAACAAAAAAAGTGAACAACCAACCAAAAAGTAGGATAGAACCAGCAAGCTATTATATATTTTTCAAAATGTTTGTAGCTTCCAGATCACTAGTTATGATCTTCTCACACATTTCCATAACCTCAACAACCTCCTTCGTAGGAACCCCAAAATTCTTCTTGGTTTTATTTCTTGTATGGGTACAAGGGCCCTTCTCACTTTCACCTCCTTTTGGATCTTTTGGGGAGATCCACCAAAATAGCATCAACATCTTTCACACCTGAAGAATCCCCCTTCCATAGCCTAGCTTTCTCATTGAGAAATTGGAGACCCTCAACTTCATTATTGAGAGCCAACTTACTTACTTTAACCACCTTTCCAATTTCTCATAAGCTCTAGCCATTTTATCCTCCAAGACCAATATTTTGAATTCAAAATCTCTTTTCAACTTTAGCATCACATCTATCACAGTCTTCATAACATCAAACAACTGGCTCACTTGGTCCTAAATAGAAGACCCATGGGGATTAGAATTAACCCCAATATTGTTAGCCAAAGAACAAAACTTTACATTAGTAAGGTTTAGTTCGTTAAACATCCACTTGAAAATTCTAAAAAAAAATAAAGAGTCATCTCTCACCATCCCTAACACATTCAAAAATTTCTCCCGGTTGTAATTAAAATTATCCTTGTCATCAACCAGATCCTCAAGAGTATCCTGATTATCTTACACATCCTGTAACACATCCTTACCTTTATAACCACCATCAAGAGCTTTGATTTTGTGATTAGACCTCTCCACCTTAGCATCCTCATGAATACCTAGCTCCTTATCCCTCTCAAGACCTTCATCAATTGACCATTGGAGCCCAACATTAGGATTTTTGTTAGGTTCATCACTAATAATATCCTCTTGTGGTAAACATTTCCTGCTACCAGAATGCACCTTTCCATTAACCTTCTTCAAATTACTACCTTCCTACAACCACATCTTCCTCTTCCAGTTCGAGACAGGGGAATCCACCTTCTCATCCACTTCAATATCCTCCACCACCTTCTTCTTACCAGAGGTATGATTGTCACCCTTCATCTTCAACTTCTTAATAGTAGGGGTCAAATTTTTTCCTAATTTAACCTTTTGGGTTTTAGTGAAATCTTCAAGAACCTCCACCTCCTCACTACTAGTCATATACTCATTCAACTTAGAGGGATAAAGAGAATTTTTCGCCTTCTTTTTAAGCTTTAAATCAAACTCCCTAGGAGGGTCTAAGAAGACCTCCATAGAGGCTTCTGACCTAGCTTTATACTCCTCAGAATTAGAACCCATATCAGACCTAGTATCATACCCATATTTAGACTGCTTAGGGTGACCTTTAGTGATTTTCTTGGGTTCATCAAGAATGGAAAAGGACTTGGCATAATCCATAATGAGAAGAATTAAGCTCTCATGGAGAATAGGGTTCTTAGGATTCCTTTTGAAGTCTTTTATACCATTCTCAAGGGAGGCTAATAGATAATAGGGGAAAGAAACCATCTTCTTATTCCTAAAATGATTTAACTAGAATAAAATGATAACTAGCAAGAATAGAGAAGCGGTCATCCAAAGTAATGTACCTCATAATTTCAACTGCAAAATCACCCCAAATAGCCTTAATAGAGCTATGAGAAAAGCCTCCAAAATTCTCTTTCTCTAGCTACTCCCTTTAATTTCCCTTAAAAATATTTCCATAGTAGCATTAGTCTCTTTTTTATCCCTATATACCTTCCTACCCTTAGTAGCCATACCAATAATGTTACCAATGAGTTCTTAAGTTATATTGAATTTAAGGCCAAACACCCTAAGGACTTTTTTTTTCCAACCATTGACAAAGGCTTGTAAAACCACCAGGTCAAAGCCATGAATTCTTTCACTGTAAGGAGTGATAGCCCCCTCCTCTAGTATCCCCCATATCCTCTTGTTTCTTTTGGTAGAATCATAGGAAATTGGCTCAATTCAATTCCTCTCACCTCCCATGACAACCGCAAAGCAGAGCCACAACAACTTCAAGTATTTGCAAAGGATATAAAATAGAAGAAGCCTCAAGAAGGAATAGGCATTGCAAACACCCACAATCTATGTGGAAGTACCAAAATGGTTGGAAGTAATAATAATCCTTAAATGCAAATCTTTATGAACATCAACCACATTGTTAAAATGCAAGGAATTCCCCCTAAGAAATCACACTTTGATTTGAAATTTTGTATGAGAATTAGCATGTGACTTAAAATAATCATGAAGGGAACCCCTTCCCTAAATGGCTTGCATATCATGATTGAAAATAGATTGAAATTCAATGGGGAGGGGGTCAATCCTTCCCATGAATGTCAATGTGGATTAATGTTTGTTGATTATTGTGATTTCACTATTTATCTAAAGCTAAGGGTATGTAACTCTAAAAGTCTAAGATGTAAAAATGGTATGAGATGGGTGTGAAAGTTTATTTACTATGTGGATGATGAATACTGGTTACAAGTCTGTTACAACATTGGTCTCAGATCCTAGGTTGATTTGCTATTGGATTCTAGAGATTGACATTTTAAGGATTCTAGAAATTTATTTTGACAATAAAAAATGTTACTTTGTATTTCAAAAGTGTCACTATATTTTTCAATTGTGTCAAGGTTTATTTCAAATATGTCACAAGGTGTCAAAGGCATTACACTACACTTTATTATATGTGGAAAACTATGACAAAAGTGCTAATCTAGGTAGAAAGTGTTGTTATGTTTATCAAAGGCATCAATATATTTCAAAAGCATCACTATGTGACACTAGGGTTTCAGACTAACAAAGGGTGATTATGGTCAAATGTGTTGAGTTGTACAAAAGCATCAATCTACAGAGTAGATGTGTTTTTGTGCTTTTATCAAATGCATTGATTTGTAATAAGAAATGATATAAAATTATCAAATACATCACTTTGATAGCAAATGAATCATCATAACTTCAAATGGGATATTTTGAGACTGAACCTAAAATATTTCTATTTTTTGATTGATTTGACTATTTTGAAGACTAATTTTGACTATAAAGAGATATCAAATAGCAGAGAATAGCATTAAAAATTGACTCCAATGTGTAGTTTGATAATTCACATGTTTAATGAAAAAAATGTTACAATGGATATTCATCAATCTTTACAAGAAAATAAGTCAAGAAGTACAACCTAATTAGTAGTAAAAGGTGTATGACTTAGTGTAAACCCACTTGTTGAAGCATTATACCTTTAAATAAATGAGTAGCTAGGGTATGCTAGGGTCATGTACCACTTTAACACACCTCACCTTGGAAGGACAAGGCCCTAACACTTGGAATAAATATCACCTCAATAAGAGAAGACTACATGGTGAGTAACTTCAGGTAGGATATTGTACCTTGCACCATACTAAGCCAAAATACGAAGTTCTTAAAGGCTTCTTAAAATAAGGTTTGTAGTGGTTCCATAAATAGTGAGCCCATCAGAGGATGCCAAAATATGAATGGGGATAATGGAAAGATCGATCAAGAGGAAAAAATTGCAAGAGAATTGGATTAAATCACAAAACCAAAACCCAATTGATCAAATTACATCCATTACCAATGAAGTGATAAGCTAAAATAAAATTAAATAAAAAAAGAAATAAGGACTTAAATGAAATCTACTCTACTTTTCACCTCACCCAAAGCTTGCTAACCCTTACTCCATTCTTAACAATGTGAGATTATGCCTTTAAGATATGTGGATTTATCATGCTAAGCATAACTCAATTGTGCAAAATATTGAAAGATTTATGACTATAGAGGCTAGATCACTATGGAACTCAAATTCCAAAGAGAGAGGTCCCTTGAATGTGAGTCGAAGGATTGTTTTATAAATCTCGAGATATTTGATCAACGGTTGAGACTGAAAGTTCAAATCAATGGTTTAGAGTGATTGAAGGATGGAGAGAGCATGCATGTTGAGGAAGAGTTTCATTAACTAAAGATCTTCCCTAAATGTTAGGAAGATATGTTGAGATATTTTTGGAGGGAAGATATTAGAATTAGAATTAGAATTAGAATTTGGAATATTCTATTTTGAGAGGGAACACACAACTTAATGAATTAAATAATTCATTTAACTGATAAAGAAAAATAGCTAATTAAAAAATTAGGAAATTATTTAATCATGGGAGATAAGAAAGGAATAATGATTTTAATTAAATAAATAAAAAATATTTAATTAGGTGGATAAGAGGAAAATTGAAGTTAATTAAATAATCAAAATTATTTAATTAAAGTGGAGGAGGAAAATGATTTAATTAATCAAATAATTAGAATTCTTTAATTAATAGAGGAAAATAGGTTAATTTAATCAAATAATTAAAAATTATTCAATTAAAAGGCGATAAAAGGGGATGATGAGTGATAATGATTAAAATGATGAATTAAAGAAATGTGTGATGTGTTAAACATTTTTAAGTGACTAAAATTAGAAATGTAACACTTTCCCCCTACGAATCTATAAAAAATGAGTTAAAACCCCTTCAAGAACCTCCATGGATCAAGATTTGGTAAGTACAGGATTTTTCACAGTAGTAGTGGTATTTTATAGGAGTCATCTCTCTATTTTTACCCTTTTGTGGAAACTTGAACTTCATGTAAATCTACAAAGAAATGGTTGCCATCTAAACATTGTGGGCTTGATCTTTATCTAGCGGAAGGTTGGGATCCATACTATGCCTTGGCTCTTTTTCTCTTCACCATGCAGCTTAATTCCCTAGTCCTTAGCACTTTCCAAAACCTCATCCCTTAGGAAATAGACTTCCATTGGGCCTATGCAATAACTTAGTTAGCATCAAGCCTAATTGGAACATCGTGTGACATCTGAACATGAAAAAATTGGATCTTCGTTGAGTATGCACCTTTTTATTATACCTTGCTACCTTAGCGCTTTTACCTTTCTAGTCAGGCTCCCCTTTCCGAGTACTGGTCAAAATCCAATTGTCATTTGGTCCATGTGGGTTAGGGAGCTCCATCAAAATCATGCCTTTGTTTCTACACTTCATTTATTCTTCATGAAGTGACATGTTTCCTTTATGGAAATCTAACCCACATTAGGTCCATGTAGATAAATGGTTTGCATATGAACTTCACATTTTGGTTTTTTATCCAATTCACTTAAATTTTCCTACCTATCTACTTCCTCCTTATTTATCCTTGTAGGGGATTTTCCCTCATCAGGTTCATGCAAAGAAGTGGACATATACTGAATTGCAACATTTTGACTGATTGGAAATATTGGACTGGTTCAACAACCTTATTCTACAAAAGTCCTAGTTGTAAACCATACCCAACCTTTGTGGAGGTCTAAGGCCCTAATCCACCTTAAGGTCTATCTATCTCCAACTATACTTTGGACCTTAAAATTATCCAAAATTTCCTTCCTCATTTTAGCCTTGTAAAACCTTAACCCACTATTGAATTGCACCTTCAAATTGGTTGAAAATATTGAATTGATTTAGTATCTTTTTTTTTTTGCAAAAGCCGGTAGGAGACCCAAAACATGTAGCACATAACTTACCTAATTTTTATTAAATATTCTTCAAATTTGGATAGTTTGGGATACCCATTTGGGTTCTCTACAAGATGGAACACTAAAAAAACCCTCACACTTAGCCAATTATAAGATTTTCAATTTAAGTAACTGACTAAGGGAAAGGAAGGGAAACCACAACCAAAAGTACAATTGGCATAAATGAATCAACAATAATGTCTCATATGAGTTATCTTCTCTCTAATTTCTTCTCATCTTGATTATGGATCATGGAGTGTGATCTAAAACATTTATGTAAAAATAAGCACATAGTTACAATCCAAAAATCTCAATACTATTATCATGGACTATGAAAACATAATGTTAATAATTGACAAAAAATTCCTTATAATATATTTCCACTATTATAGATAAGCTCAACCTTGTTTGAAGGTCATTTGTAGGAATGGATATTATTTTTACCATCATCATGATTGGTGACCAAGTCTTCAAACTAGACAAATAGAAATTTCCTCACAATATCTAATATTTCATGAAGATCCACCTATTTCTATTTAGATTAGGTACTTTGATTCTATCCTCTTTCTCAACTCATTGTAATGCAAGAAGATATCCGTGATAAACATGTGTTATTGTGAAGTCCTCAAATTTATCTAAATTTGATTAATTCATTTTTATCCATTTCTTTAGTTTCCAATTTTTTAGTGTCTTTAATTTTATAGCATTGATGCAATCATCAAGTATCCTTCAATTTCCACTTTATTCGGTATCTTTTTCTCACAAAATATAAGACCATATGAAGCTTCAAAATTATCCTCATTGTTGGATCCTTGCTATATTTTATTTTTAGAACTTTTCAAATGAGGATTATTTTCTCATCCTTGATAATGCAACTTGCGCTTGAGGCTTTGAGGGGGTTTATTTTTGCATCTCTTACTTTGACATTTATAAATTCACAAATCCAAACCTTAATATTTTTTATTTCTTCAAATATTTTAGTATTTCATTAAAAATTCTCATATTCCAATTCTTCTAAATAAAAAAATTAGCATCAAGGGGATTTCTCATCATAAATCTTGATGTAGGAGCATTTGAGTGCATGGGAAATCCTACACACCAAAAATATTTATTTTTTTCTCTTTATTTTTTTTGGCTTGTTGGTTGTGTCTTGTAGGAAAGAAATTCTTTTTATTTAAAATTCCTCAATTTTGAAGTTATCTAGTTGAATTTTGAATTTAATTCAAATTTTAATTGGAGTTGTTGGAAAATGGGAATTGATGAAGTCTTGGGAGTTATAGAAATATCATTCCCAAGCATGAGGGATCTATTCTTAGGTAGTGTAACTCCTCAAAAAAATAAAAAATTGGCATTGAATTGATGGTGGGGAGATGCAGGTGCATGGGAATTAGAGGTACTGGAATGGGATTGTGTAGGTAAAAATTAGTAAATTGAATTAAAATCTTGCAAGAGAAGTGGAGGGAGGGAACTTTCCTAACACCCATGAAGGAAAAGAGTTATTGTTGCAGCCTAGAGGTGAGGAAGAAGGTCACACCCAGTAGAGGAGTGGAGTCCAAAAAATGGAAAATGGTAAAAACATAATCTTTTGAAGAGACTTGCCTATGAAGTGAAGCAAGAGCATTTGAGAGTGATTTTCTATCGTTGTGGTGAATTGGAGGTGTCTTGTTGCTGATCTTTGGTAGTTGAAGGCATCAAACTTGTCTATAGATGGTTCTTGTTTAATTTTTTGGCTTAAAAATTGTTGTTGTGAATTCTTGTTGAATTAAATCAATGAAATCAACATGTTATCTCTGATTTTTTAGGTCATTTCATGTATTGTAAGGATTGGATTCATCTCTCAATGGTTTCCATTAGTGTTATATGAGTTTAATGTTCCTTGTTGAATGTGTGAAACTATGGGTTTTCGAGGTTTTTACATATGAAATCAGAGGGGTATTGTTGGGAGAAAAATGATTGTTTATTTATCTTCATATAGAAGAATGTGGGGGATTTCATTTTCCAATTCTTTAGTATAAAAGTCTTACATTTGGTGGTTCAAAATAATCTTCAAAAGAGGGTATGTCACAAGTTTTGAGTGCAATTTCAAAGCTACATGAATTTATTTTATGGGGATGCAATTTCCAACACTTAGATTTCTGGAGTATTGACACTTGTTTTGGAGTATTGGTTATTGTCTTACATCAAAATGGTATCATATCCATAAGATATAGAGAGTTCAGAGTATGCACCAAGATGTGTAGGTGAGGAGTGGTGAAGAGTGAATTGGTGAAGCCATAAGAGAGAGAGTTGTGAGAAAGTTTGTTTATTGCAGGTATGAAAGAGGGTCTATGACTACTATCCTCTAGCAAAGATAAAGTTGGTTAGAAGGTGTAGAGTTCATCCACTAAGAGAGAGTCGGTAGAGGAAGAATCTTCTAGAGTCTTTGTTAGGTAGAGGGTAGTGTGTTGTAAGAATTGTTTTTTTCAGAATGTGTGATGTATTGTAGCAATGAACGAGATGGATATACTCATGAGGAAGAAGCCCATGATATGGGAAGGTTGGATCAAATATAAAAAGAGAAGGATCTCCTATATAATCATGGATATAAGAATGACAAGGTCAAAGTTGATGTTTATGATGGATGGCTTCTTAGGTTACAATTAGGTCATATCAAAGATTTTGAGTAGCACAAGACAACTTCATTATGCCATGTGGAACTTTTGTTTATGTTCAAATGTCATTCATGTTGAAGAATGTTGGAGCCTTGTTTTAGTGGGCCATGGATGTATATTTTGTTGAACTTATAGATGAAATAATGGTTTTCTACCAAGGTGATTTAACTGCCTATTCTAAGGATATAAATGATCATTGTAAACACTTAAAGTTATTCTTCCAAAGATGTTTGGAATATGATATATCGTTGAATCCCAATAAGTGCACTTTTGGTGTAGAAGAGGGAAAGATCCTTGGACATATTGTTTCTAAGGAAGGGGTAAGAATTTATCCAAAATATGTCAAATCCATAAACCTCATCCCACAACAAAAATAGTGAAGGTACTCCAATCTTTCTTTGGGTAGATAAATTGTGTTTGAAGGTTTTTCTAAAAAAGGTTATCTCTAAAGTATTGAAGAAGGGACAATATTTCAGTTGGTATAAGGAATCAACCGATTCCTTATTGTAAATAAAAGGGCACTAGAGAAGGCACTAATACTGGAAAGTCTAGACTATTCTAAGCCTTTCCAATTATTTTCTTTTGTATATTTTTATAGTATTTTTTTGTTATATTTAAAAAAATGAAGATGGTTATGAACAACCAATATCTTTCTTCAACAAATCATTGAGAGATGTTGAATTAAACTATTTATGATTTAGAATCATGCTTATGCTCTTGTCAAATTGGTGAAGATCAATACTTTTGTTTCATATATAGCTATTAGGGACATCTTTGTGCAATAGGAGGCATCAGGAAAAATGTGCAAATGGATCAACAAGATCCAAGAGTATGACATGTATAGGTTCAAACTAAAAAGCTAGTAAACCAATGGATAAGTAAAATCTAAATGTTTCTCATTTTTCCTCATTTTTTTAATGTGATGTAAAAAAGTATTAATTTAGAACTTTGAGTCCTCTTTATGAGTTGTATTATGTAATTTTGAACCACCTATTTGATGGATTGTAAACCTCCCACTTAAGTGGTGATGATGATATCTTTATTCATGTGTTATCTTGATGTAAGTGTTAAATGTTAATGTCATTTTTTATGCTCTTTATCATTCCAGTTATGTTGGTAAAATCAATTAAGAGTACCTTTTTTTTTTTTTAAATGATTGAATGTGTTAGAAAACATTTAATTTTGTCTTTGAAGTTATGTGTGGTTGTCTCCCAAGTTTCAGGTGTGTGTTTGTAAGAACCCACCATATTGTGGTGTCACTATGGTTCTCTTTATTTAATGAAAAGTAGGGTGTGATGGAAATATTTTCCTTTTTTGCCTCATTTCCTTGGACTCATTTTGAAGTCCCTAGTAGGAAGGTCCCATCTTGTGGGTAGATGAACTCCTTTATTGGTAAATATGTTGGAGATTGGATGGCCTTTTACCTCATAGTCTCTTGGCATTTTTAATTTTTTGGAGTTCATTTGTATTGTATTCTTATATTTGTGAGTCCTAAGTGTTGTCCCTAAGTATTAGACCTAGAAATGGTTATTCACTCAGTCTCTGGGTAGGATCATAGTGTATATTTAGGACTCCAATACATTTCTAGGTTACACCTATGTAGTTTCAAGATGCTTGTGCATTTTATCACACCTTTGGATTGGTTCACTAGTGTCCTTCCTAGGCACTAGTGTCTTCTTGGCATAGTAGTGTCCTTTATAGGTGCTAAAGTCCTCTAGCATGATTTGTCCCCTATTTCATCAAATAGAAAGTTTATCTAGCTTTTTCTTGGGAAAATTTGTATAAAAAAGTTGTTCCCTTTTCTTGGTGAGTCTTCCCATGTTTTCACTTCATCAAGTGTCATACCTTGTGAGATGATAATTTTTTGCATTGGGGATCATGTTAGTGCATGAAAATAACTCATCATCATTAAAGTTGGTAGAATTATTGTACCTCCTAGTAACATAACCTCTTATGAAGGTTTTCCCTTTTGTTCGGGTATTTTTTGAGTCATTTTTAAGTAGATTTTAAGTGGTTTTTACCCTCCTAAAAATCCTCATTTTTAAAATTAATGGTTATATCGTCTAGTTGAGATGTGATATCTTATAGACATCCCATCAATTTATGTAGTTTTCCTTTAGTGTTGTGAGTGGACTCTAAGTGTGTTTTTGTGTAGATTCAATGTTTATTATTCCCTCATCCTACCCATGTATTGTGTTCATGAGAGAGAATGATCATGGGTTAGTACCTAATTTTTTTGGGTGTCATTACACTGTCTTGTAAGTTCACTTTGGTGACTTCATACCATGATTGGTAAATCTTCTACTAATACCACCCTACGTATAGCAATAGTGACTCTTTTTGTTAGTTTCCTTGTGGTGTTGAGTTTAAAATGAAACTTATGTGCATATTATTGCATAGTGCATTATGATGTTGTTATATCTTGGTCATTGGTATTGTTCTCTCAAAAAAATGTTCAATTGGATAATACCCTTGGTGTGTGGCTTGGGGAATTACATAATAAAGTTGAAGTAGAAGGTCTATTACTAGGCTTACAACTAACAAAGTCTTGATCTCCTAATAGGATTATAATTGAAAGTTATTCAATGGTTATCATTATGTTCAAATTGAATCAAGTCATGTTAAATTTTATATGAGTTCATTCCCTTTTATGTGTTTATCCCTATTTTGATACATTGTTGATAACTAATATAAAACATCCTAAATGGATCCTTATGTGTCAAACTTTTCTAAAAATCCATGACATCCTAAGTGTTTGACAAGTTTTGGTCATTTTCCTAATTCTAGTATATTGTCAAACTTACAGAATTGTTGAAGTTTCCCTAGAAAGCATACCTTTTCATCCACCCCTTCTTCCATTTATTCCTTACTAATATTTCAAACTTGCATATCCCTTCATTCCACCCTACCTAATTATAATTCCTTTTAATCTTATCAACATGTTATATTTTCCCTCCATGATTATTCTTCCCTTCTCTCAAGTACCTATTCCAAGGTATCCCTAAACTCTGATTCTAAAAAATATACACTATATTTTCTCATCATATTTATAACTTTAGACTTCATCATTCCCCATACCTCCATGTCATGAGTTTCCCTCCACCTTTGGCTCTTGACACCTCAACCAAAGGAATAAGGTATGGGCTTCCCCCAACCCCTAACATTCAAAACTCTCACATATTTTTCATTGTCAAGTACCACCAACCCATTACAATGGTCCAAAGAGGGAAAATGATAGCCAAAAAGGTCCAAGTATACCATTAAAGTATTGATAGCTAATGGGTACATATTTTCACTACTTAGATACTTTTCCACTTAATTTTGGTATAATTTCAAGGTGGTTTTGAATAAAGGAAATCAATAAGAAATTAGGGTTTTTTTCTAATGGTTTTTTTACATTATACCTAGCCATGATCACTCAAATAGTTATTTAGGTGCTCTAACTTCATATATCAAGTAAAATAAATAGTACATCAATCATGGTGCTATTAATATAGTGATATAATTATTATAGATGATATACTTTAATGATTTTTCAAGTTGTGATGATGAAAATGGATCAAATTCATCGTTAATGTAGAGTGATGACCTCTATGACTTCCCAACATGATTTGATCAAATGAACACACAAATAGTCATTTAGGTGCCCTAACTTCATAGGTCAAACTATAAAATAAATACTATAGCAACCATGGTGCTATTAATATAGTGATCGAATTATTGTAGGGGCTATATTTTAATGTGTTTTCAAGTCGTGATGATGAAAATGGCTCAAATTCACCATTAATGTAGAGTGATGACCTCTAAGACTTCACAACTTGATTTGATCAACCGCCATGATGTATTTGGTATATTAAGTGAGGATTCAAAGAGAAGAAAGAGAAATAAAAGTATTTTTTAGTTAATGTGGCTTCTACGGTTTCAAAACATGATGCATTCACACCATGTTTTGGATTATTTATGATGATTTATAAATAAATTTTTTCTCTACACATGCAAAATCCATAGCCATAATTATACACAATAATAGAGGCCAAAATAATAAATATTTTTGGCCCATTTGAACTACCCTATAAATCCTAATGATATTGACTAGTTCAAGTGAAAACATTAATGATAGCATTAGTGATGGTTTGAGAAACTCGTGCAATACTCTTTCAACATGTTTTCTTAGTTCATCTTAGTTTTCAAGGTTGAATATCTATATATTTATAGGTTTTCTTGTCTGTAAGGGTTGGACATTTTTAGGTTTTCACTATATTAAGTGGATAATAGTGTAGGTTTTCAAATTATGATAGTGTATTAGACATTTGATCTACTATCTAATTTACAAAGAGGTTTATATTGTAGTGTGTTCTTGTAAACAATTGTCTCCTTGTCTAGTCATAAGTGTTTTAGAGGGTTTTTAGGGTTTTGAGGTGTGGCAAGCCCTCTCCTTGTATATTCTCTTCCACCACATTTATTGGTATAGCTGTAATGGATATTTGAGAAGTGTTGCAACATTTTAATCTATTAAATTTTGTCATATGTAATAATATTTATCTATTGTGGATGAATAGTAATGGATTTAGAGAGGGATTATTAAGTAGAATTGTCTATTTTACATATTATCTTTATTGTTCCTTATTGATTTCTATTTATAATGGTTAGACACTACTTTATTACCTAAAAAGGAACTATTCACTAAAGATCTCAACCCCCAATTCTCATAAAAATAAAAAATATTTTGCCATATTTTTATGAAAATAGAAGAATAAATTTTACATGTCCATGATTTAGTGAGATGGCTAGGGATAAATGTTAAGTGAAATTTGAAGTATCATATATTTAGTGAATCATTCATATCATTGTATGCCTTATTGTATGTAACATTAATTGAATTTAAAATATATTTTATGGACTATAAACTAATATCATCTTATACATATGATGTAAGATATAGAATCAACTATAATAGGCATGTTGCAGCTAGTGTTGTATTAACTTAGTGACAAATTCTAGGGGTTAAGGGAACAACTAGGTATAGTTGTTTTGCAACTCATTGATCAATCATCCTTAAGTGATATGTTAAATTATTTTATTAACCTACAAGAATGCCCTCCTATGTTTAAGTTGACCCTAAAGACTAAGAGAGTTTATCCACTCTTGTAAATACCCTTTAACCTTCCTAAATTTATAGATTATCCTATCTTTACCTCTTTTATGTCAAACCCACAGCCTTGAAGTTGAAGAAAATCTCTAGGATTTTGGACCTATTGTTTTAGGACCTAATATATTCTATACCTTAGAAACAAGCTTTTATCAAGTTTGGAAGATTCAAAATATTCTAAACAAAACATGGTATTTATTGAATAACCTCCATTTTTTTTCCATCAACCATTATAATTAAAAGGTTAATAAAATTATTGAATTTATATCTAATTACCACATTGATTGATCAAAAGATATTATCATCAATGAAAAGTTAGAAAAGTGGCAAGATATTGATAGATTATGGGGCAATAATAGTGAGGAAAGCCTTGATTCACAATAAATATTTCCAATACTTTTATTGATGGTAACATAGAGGGTATAATCATATCCTAATGAAGGAATCATGGAAAATAAGTCTCAATTAATTCATTATTATAGAGTAAAGCAATATGAAATAATCTATAAAATAATATTCCTACTATATACCTAGCTACACCTCCAATTGAGAAAAGGTTTGAAAATAAATGACAAAAAGGAATAAAATTCTTACCACACAAATCCTTTTTACGTAGTGAAATTCTCTAGATGACTATTTGATTGTTGAATATGAATGTGATTAATCCAGTAAAATAACCTTTCTTTGCATTCAATTCCTCCTCTTGACAATGGCTTATATGTTGATCAATTTATAGATTTTGGATAAGGGTGATGGATGAATGAGATTAGATCTTGTGCAATGGAGGGATGGGGTTGATCCATTTGTAAGGGATAATGATAATATTACAAGTGGCATCATGTGATTGGTACACATGATTAAGGAAAGGATTAGAAAGAGATGGAAAGAATGGATTGAAAAAGGGCCCTTTCGAAACTTTGTAAAATTGGAGCCTTTGCATTTAGAGCCTTGTGCAAGAGTGAGTAAATGATTAATTAGTTGACTAAACCTAATTTATTTATTCAACTAATGATAAGGATGATTTTAGAGGAACTAAATAAGTTAAATGTATTTATTAATTTATGGGAGAATATTGCGGGGATGATTAACTTAATTAAATAAATTGGATTTATTCAATTAAGATGGTAACATTAAAAGAAAGATTGAATTGGTAAGAGGGTAACTCCCATTTTATTGCTAGAAAAAACTATTACATTGAAATTGTGGTTTGAAGGAATAGACTGAAATCAATCATGTGGCCAACTCAGACATTATATCTACCTTAGCAAAGGATAACAACCCTTTGTTAGCTATTGCAAATTCAAGAAACAGTTGCAAATTCTTTTAAATAGAAAATAATGAAATAGAACCACTTCCTTGGCCAACTTGTCATTCTTTTTCAATCTCTCATACTCTCTTGTTCGCATAACAACCCCACTCTTGGTGATTGTTGAAGACTGAGATAGGACTAATGGCTTCTCCCACCAAATCCACCCCTAGTAGACTGTTCACCACCAATTTTCTACTCATCTTTTGTCCAAATGCCTTTACCACAATGGAGAGGAAAATTTTGATGAGATCACCAACATGAATATGCCCAAGTCCAACACCCTTTTATCTATCTTTTACTTAGCTTACCCTCTAACATGGATTAAATAAGGTCTGAGGCCATAGGGGGATTTCTTATCTTTAAATATTATGGCATTCCTTTCCTTCCACAGCTACTAAACAATCATCACAGGTACTTCATACCAAATCCCATCCCATACTGATCCCTTGTTTAATCTGAGTCATGCCTCAAATATTTCTTTGATTTTATTTGGTAAAGGGCTTTGCTACCCGAGTTTTCCATAGAAGGTTGACAAGCATGTCTAGGCATATTTGTATTTAACAAAGAGATGATCAACGATCTCATAATTATCATTGAATTGCACACACCAGTGGGGCCCCATCACACCTATCTTATGTAATTTATCACTTGTTAAAAAAATTCTATGGAGATTCATCCACGTGAAATCCCGGCAGTACATTAGTACCCCAACAAAGGTCCTTTGGCCATGTAGTCGCATTAATTTCTCAATTAATAACATCATAGATAATTTTGGTTAAATACTCCCCCGACATGGTTGCGCACCAAAGAATTACATCACATCGCTTCCCTCCAAGATTAAAATTTGATGATTTGAGAGCTCACCTATCAGTTTTTCTCTATGTTACATGTTTAGCATACTAAAATCCTTCTATTTGTAATCAAGGATCCCATTCATGTTTTAAACTATCATGTAGTGCTGCAACTTGTCTCCATACGCCTCACTTGTGATCTGAATTACCTCCTCCATCTCTGGTAAAGTTGTTAATGGGTTATTGTTGGTAAACTTGTCGAACCAGAAAGAGGCCTCACTTCCATTCTTTATTCTCCATGTGAGGTGATCAGTTATTGTTGCCCTGCATTTGATAATAAAAGTATGCAGATAATTTTATGCATTCAAATAAAAAGATAAAAATAAATCATAGATGAAATTATATTACAATAAAGATGCAAACCATAACTCAAGAATTATGTGGAGAAACTCTTTTGAGAAAAACCTTCACACCTAAAGAGATCCAAGACTTGTATTAATCCTTCAAATGAGTTACATCAATACAACTTCTTCCTCTGAATCACTATAACACTTCATGGCTTCAACAACTTGTAACTTAACTTGTTTTCCTTTCAACTCAAGCACTAAATATATAGGTATGAGAGAAAACACAAATCAAGAATGGTTTCCAAAACCATTTAGGCATAAATCACAAAGAAAAGAAACTTCCTCTTTCAACTTGTGATTTTATCCATTTTTTAGTAATGTGCACATGCAACTAAAAAATTGTCTTTATCTTTTTCCAAGCTCGCATATAACTTCCCCTTTTCTATGTTCTTTCTAATTTGACAATAAAAAACACTTTACAAGTTTTCATAGTTGTATTTAGCAATTTTCATGATGTAACTAAAAGATAATTACAAATTGTCAATTATTAATTGAAAAACAAAGCAAGGTTGAGACATTTTCTCAACTTTCTCCCACTTGTCGAACACCTTGCAAAAAAATATAAAGGGAAACTGAATAAATCAAGCTCTCCAAGCATCATGATAACCATCTTCTACTTGAAGATCCTCCTAGCCACAACGCAATCAAAGAACTCAACACCATGAGCTCCCACTAGGTAAGTGTGAACACCAAACCTGCACAAACTAACAAGAGATCACAAAACAAATTAGGTCTTGTCTCGGTCTTTGTACCCTAATCTCTCCTCAACCTCTCACCTCTCTTCCTTTTAAGAAAATTAGGTCTGCATCTAACCTTTTTCTCATCTCCTTAGCTCTTTATCATCCTGATGATGGATCACTGAGTGTGATCCGAAACGTTGATGAAAAAAACTTAAACACAATCAAAAATCTAGAAATCAGAAAATCTTCAACATGATGGATTGTGGAAATCTCATAGCATTAAGTGTCAAACATGTTAGAAAAGAAAATCTAATGTTCCCTATGAGATTCTTTAGATAAATTCAAAAGAAAACATGAAATAACAAAAAATCTAACAAAGTAAAGCATGTAATCTAAGTAAAATCAGCTAAACCTTTGTCCCATAGGAGGAGTGGTGCTCCTTTGATGTGGAAAGAAGTATTTTCCCAATCTCTTTGATAAGCTTGATGAAATGTAGATGATCTAAGTGTAAAATTGACTATAATCTAGTTAAATTTCTTGAAAATGATGAAAAGCTATGAAGTGAAATTCCTATAATGATAATGCTCTAAGTTGTGGATCCATATTATGAAAAGGATGTCTCTATTTATAGAAGCCAAGGGTTGAAGAATTGAAGAAATTGGTGAATGTGGGATAAATTGAGAGCCAATGAAAATGTGTCAAGTGTCACAATTCTATTGGATGAGAGTGGAGCACATTTTGGAAAATGTGTGAGTGGAGGATGGAAGAGAAGTAAATGTTGTTGTAAGAGGAATTGAATGAGATTTGAGAGGATGTAAGAGGATTTGAAAGGTTGCAAGAGAATGTATTGCAAATGTAAGAGGATGTGATAGGTTTTTGAAAACCTTTGGAGGTAAATTGAATGAGAGGTGGTTGAGAGGAATATTCCTTGGAATATGTCTTGGTGAGGATAAATAGGTGAATTAAATAATTAATTGAAATTATTTTCATGTGCAACCTGGTTAGTTGACCACTAGTTAATTTAACTCTTGAGTTAAAATCTGAAGGAATTGATAATGATGATTAGAAAGATGATTTAGGATTAATTAATTGGAGAGAATTAGGAGATGCGACATTTGATTTGAGTTATTTTAATCAAATGGGAGGATTAAAAAGGGATTTAATTAAATAATTTAATTTAATTAAATGAGATGAATAATTAATTAGAAGAAGGATGAATTAATCAATAAATTTAATTATTTGATTAATAGCTGAATTTAGTGATTTTAATGTTGATTATTCAATTAATTGATCAATTTGAAGTGATTTTAGAAGAAATGGTGTTAGTTGATCAAAATCAGGTGCATAGTATTAATCAGGACTTTTTACATGTCTACATTTTTCCCCTCTTTGAAGTGAGGTACTTGTTGTGTCAGTTCAAAGAATGACATTGCCATGATTCAAAAAAAAATTGATTTTTTCGGATGGCTTACTGTTGCCCTAGCAGGAGGAATTACGTTGCTATACTGGCCCCTCGAGAGATCAAGCAAAAATTACAAAATTAGGTCAAGCTCGCGAAAAAGTTTCAATAATAATTCAGGAGCGAAAAATAGCCCATGGGATGCGAATTTAGGCTTACAACGACAAAAATGAATCAAAATGGGCTTCGTTTAGGCAAAAATGGATTAAATGGGTTCAAAAACCCTAAATTTTTTGCATAAAATCGGTTAAGAGGGTCATTTTCAAATCATTTGCTCACTCAACCTTTAGAGATTCTGGAAATTTTGCTCTGAGGTATTGATGGAATGGCTACTCATGTGCTTCCCAGACATCAGACGGATCGAATTCATGAGTTCCAGCGGCCTCAAGACACAGAACCCCCAATATGCCTTTCAAAACTTCTCATTTTTTGTGTTTTTAGTGCATTTATTAGGGATCTTTTAGGTTGACCAAAAGTGGTCCCCTAGGGCGTCGCTTTTGTCAATGTTGACCCGCATTTGCACTGGAGCATCGCGCAACGCTAGAGATTTCCAGAGTTGGACAAAAAATGTCGATTCACCTTTGCAATATGGCGTCGCGCAACCCTAGGAGATTTTGGCATTGCTCAAAAATGTTGACTCACCTTTGGAGGACAGCGTCACATTTGATTATAGCGTCGCATTTGCAAGACACAAAGCATCACTTTTGCAAATTTCGCGCTACCTTTGCCATGCCGACTCACTTTTTCTTTTGAAGGATTTTTTATTTTTCAAAAGGAATTCGTTTAGAAAATTTTGACGTTGTGCACAAAATCAGAGAGAGACATAGGCATAGGCTAGTTCTTGCACAAAGAGAGACATTTGTCAGATCAGGCCCTATTTTTCCTTGGCATGATCAAATTCAACTACATTGCTTAGATGCCTGAGGTGCGGACGCACCTCACGATGATGACAACATTGGTTGAGAGATGGCAGAGAGAGATCTCCTTGTTCCACCTACCGACTGGCGAGGCCATCGTCACCTTGGAGGACGTATGGCAGATCTTAAGGATCCCTATTTCTGGGAGTGCATCATTTACAATGTCAAGGCTAGCAGTGATGTCATTTTCTAGTTGTTTGGAATTGATTCATACGAGGTGGATAGTGGCCAGATAGACCTTCATTGATATGAGGGGATTTCCCTTGATTTGATTTGATTGGAAATGCATTGATCTCAGGAGTCCTTGTTCCTAACCAGCAAGCCAGAGGATGTAGCGTTGGATTGGGGGTTGTCTAGTCCTAGATGATGGAGGACATGAATATCTATGCTTGGGGGCCAGTCGTCCTGGCCTCACTATACCATGATATGCACCAAGTTGTATATAGCAGGGCCCACAGCATTGGGTTTGGAGTTACACTTCTTCACATGTGGGCCTATGATCACATTGTCATTTTGAGGCCATAGATAGTAGACATTCAGACTGACTGTGATGATCCTACAACATACAGATATGGGGGGATGACTACCCTTCACTTCACAGGAATTACATGCATCCCGCACTAGAGGCAGGTTCTTGATGAGATGATAGTTTTTCGGTGGAGGCCTTGGCTCCACTTTCCTAGATGGCATGATGATGATCATCATCTCTTTTATTGTCAGTAGTCCCAATATATGCAGGGGTAGGATCACTACATGTTTGAGTAGTACCTCCCAGATAGGGTTGCTCGCTAGTTCGGGGAGGTGCATGATGCACCCGACGATATACAAAGAGCCATTTTTTTCTCGCAGGACCAGAGAGGCAGCATAGCGACAAAGGATCTCACCTCAACAGGCGATCAACAATTTTAGACAGTTGGTCATGGTGTTTTGGGTATACTTCGATGGTCCTGCAAGTGCAAGGACCGCCCAGGCTTTCGATGCATATTGGCGAGCTCACGCCCCAATTCAATTGACCTTACTAGCTATGCCATATATGGCGAGAGGATGGGTCAAAGGACCCAAGATTGGATAGGTTCCATAGTAGCCAAGAGATCAGCAGTTGGATGGACAGGATAGGGGTGGAAATTATGAGGGACAGATCCCACCATTGCTGCCACCTGTAGGAAAGAGTCCATCGGTCTAGCCACATCAGCAGCCACACATGCCACCCCCACAACCACCACCAGGTCTCGATACTAGGGACGGATAGATAGCAGTGCTATAAGCACAAATTCAAGTTTTGGTAGGGAAGCTTTAGCAGGCACAGGTCCAGATTCAGACACTGGCCCAGGAGAGGGACCAAGCATGACAACAGGTGTGTAGGAGCACTAGATGAGGTAGGATTCAGACATGGTCCTAGCACTGAAGACATGATAGAGGTATTAGTTAGAGGCTGCAGCTTAGTAGATATAGGGATAGGCCACGATCCCGACCGAGATGTATGGTCGAGCAATGCAAGAGGCCTCATATTACAAGGTAGTGTACTACAAAGCTATGGCATAGGAGTGGTGAGAGCCAGATTTCTCCCATCTTAGCCAGATTGCTCCCACCAGGAACCCTCACACAGGCACATCAGGGAGACCATCAGAGTCCCACCATCAAAGCCGAGGCAGCCATCACAGAGATAGACAGAGCGAGGGTGGCTTAGGATACTGATAGTACACTCAGACACTTTTTTGTACAACCTAATTTATGATGTTTATACATTCAATGGCTGAGTTTTTGACTAGCCTTTTGTATATTCGATGATGATACTATATATCTGTTCTGATGTATCATGACATTCAACTTTTTTGATATATATATGAGATTACTTGTGATGTGTTTATATAAGTGATGTTTATTTTATTTTATGTGGGATATATATATATATATGAATGTATGGATGGATGTATGCAATGTTTATACTATGATGATTTATGTTTTATGATGTAATTTGATATTATCGATGCACGATGGATCTATGTGGATGCACTTTATATGTGATGGATGTAGATCTATTCATGTAATGCAATGATATGTTCCATTTCTTTTTTAGTATCTTTTCCATGCGCAATATGGTGATGAACATTTTTGTATTCATTATGCAAAATTCGATGATTATGATGATGCTTATATGATTATGCAAATATATGGTTTATGAGATGCTTAGAATAACCAATCTATATTGTGATGGATGAATATGCAATGTATTGTTGATGCTTTCTATTATGTATGATATATGCAGTATGCTGACATTTTGTGGATGCAGGATGGATGGATATATAGATGTTTTTATTTCTAAATGTCATGATACCATGTTAGTACTAGTATATGGAAAAGATAGAAGAAAGAGAAATCAACCCTTGACTTCAAAATACAATAATGATGATGTAGAAACATGATGATAATGATGATGATGAAATTTATTATCATAGATTGGGAACATAAAGAGCTTACTTACCTTATTTTTTATAACACGCGTAGATACGATCATCAAGGTATAAAGAACTACGATGGAGTTGTACCTAGTGTGATGGACTTTGACTTGATGATCAGATAGGAGTATCCTTGTTCACACCTAACATACCAAACCCTATTTAGGATGGAGTTCAAATATTTCAAACATCTCAGACCAAAACATAGAAAGGAAAAACCTTTCCAAGTAATAGTCAACAAGACATCCAAAACATCCTCCCTACAGACCAAACAAAGTAAGCATGACCAAGGTTATATTACAAGAATGTGCAACAAGCACAGTAGATAAAAGATAATGATCAATGCTCTAGTCCTTTCTCTCTAAATATTTTTTATTAGACATCATTGAGAGGTCATTAGAATGAGCACAATAAGACAAATCAACAAGACAAAAAACAAGTTAATGTTCTTCATTCCTCTAGCCAAGAATAAACTATGGCAATTTCTTATGTTGATGTCCATTGTAGGAAGGATGCATCCTAGGACATGATGTTATCAGATGATATTGAGAATAACTAGATGATGGGCTATTAATATCAAGAGTTAACCAACTTGTTTACCTACTAACCTAGACTTGAGACCTCGACGTTTGAGTTTTCACTTTCGATTTGCTAAACTTGTTTCCGATTGTTTCACCAAAGTTTGGAGATGACGATCATTTATTATGAGTGGATGTTTATTATAGGTGAAAGTGAGATGGGATGGATGATTTTGGATTTTTTTTAATGTTTTTGATGTTTTTGAAATGTTTTGAGGTTGTTTTTGGTATTTTCGAGATGTTTTAAGAATGTTTTGATTTTTGAATTTCCCAATGTTTTTCTGTTTTCTGATATTTTGACCAAGAACCTAACCTAAAGACCTATCCTAATGGCCTCAAGGGATGATCAAAGATGAGCCTTGCCTATGTTATACATGTAGATACCATGTAGTTCGAATAACATAGACTCATTTATTGATGAGAAATGAACAAATGGATTGCCAGTTTATTATGATGGACTCCTAAAGGACTGACCTAATGTGTCTTAGGGGCACATTGATGATGGCCTTACCTATGTTCAGAGCTCAGAGACCCGTAGTTCGACTAGATGACTCTATTTTTTGGACTTTTTCTAACTTTTTGAACTGTTTTTGGATTTTTAACATGTTTTGGATATTTTTGGGTTTTTTGGATTTTATGAATATTTTTGGATTTTTTGATTTTCTGAATGTTTTTTGATTTTTTGATTTTCTGAATGTTTTTGATTTTTTGATTTTCTGAATGTTTTTGAATTTTTTTATTTTAAGGAAGATTTCTAGAATATACATGAATTTGATCCAATATAAGAACATGCCCCCAGGGTGGTACAATAGACTACTCTGATATAGACATGACAAACTAACCTTAGGAATGTGCCAAGTAGTACTAGGGGGGAACATGATACAAACATAGGATCAAGCTATGACATGGACACATGTGAGTGTCGGAAGGAGCAATGGAATGCGATGCATGAATGATGCAGAATAAGCCATATACATCATGGTTGATGGAAAATGCTTATTTACATGAGGCACCTATTTGCTAGGTTGTCACCAAGGTACTTTACCAAAGCACCACTAAAGTGGTTTTCACTAGAGAACAATTTTTTTCTTTACTGTTTTCAATCCTTTTTCTAATTTTTTTGGATTTTTATATTTTTTGATATTTTTGTATTTTTTGTATTTTTTGGATTTATACCTTACAAGCTTAGGCATAAAACTTTTTGAGATGGGAGTTATTGATAGGCTCATGTATAGGTTCACCTTCGAGTGTAGATAGCTGATATTCTCATGATTTGTAGCTTGTTGTGATGATGAAGGGTCCCCGCTAATTGGGTTCAAACTTTCCTTTGCTATCTAGATTTGGTACATTTTTTTGATTCTCCTTCAATACAAGCTCTCTGACTTGAAAGTTATGAATCTTGATCTTCTTGTTGTAGCTCCTCTTAAGATGGTTCTGATAGACCTACAGGTGGTTCAAAACATCCATGCACTACTTATCTAGTAGTTCCAGCTTGTTCAATCATGACATCTAATATTCTTCACCAATAATCAGATTCTGCAATAATATTCTTAAGGATGGGAGCTTGATATCAATGGGAAGAATGGCTTCTAATCCATAGACCAAGGAGAAAGGGGTTGCACCTGTTGGTGTGTAGGTACTTGTTTAGTAGTCCCATAAGGTAGGATTCAGTTGTAAGTGCCAATCACAACCAACTTCATTGACTATTTTCTTTAGGATTTTCAAGATGGTTTTATTCATAGCCTCAGCTTGTTCATTGCCCTGGGGGTAATATGGAGTGGAGAAGCAATGTTGGATGTTAAAATTTTTGCATAGTTATTGAGCATCCTAGTTTTTGAATGGTGTCATGTTATCTGAGATAAGGGTTTGTGGGACACCGTAGGGGTAGATGAGGTAATTCAAGATGAACTTGAATATCTGCTTCCCTATGATGTAGGTCATTGGAATGGCTTCTACCCACTTTGTAAAGTACTTTGTGGTGGTAATAATGAACTTGTGTCCATTGGATGAAGTGGGTGTGATTTTTCTGATGAGATCAAGCCCCCACTTTGAAAAGGGCCAAGGTGTTATAATCAGTTCGAGCTCCTGAGTTGGTGCATGGATGAGGTCCCCATGTTGTTGGCATTGCAAACACATTTGGACATAGTCGCGAGCTACCTTTTCCATCGTGGGCGAGTAGTACCTAGTCCTCAGCAGTTTCTCAACCAAGGTCATACCACTCGAATGTGATCCACAAATGCCATCATGTACCTCAATTAAAACAGTCAAATTCTCCTTAGGGTTAAGGCATCACAACAAGGTTCCTTCGATACTTCTATGGTATAGGGTGTCTCCTAAGATGACAAAACAGGACGACTTCTTGACAAAATTTCTTTTTAGGTTCAGAGTGATATCAGTAGGGAGGACTCCTATTTTCAAGTAGGTGTATATGTCATGATACCAAGGATCACTGAGACCAGCAATTTCACACATGAATTCAAACTTTGGTACCTCAAAAGCTGGTATGAGAAGCTGCTCTACCAAGAATTCATGTTTATGGACATTGCGTGGGATATCCAGTAGTGATCTAATTGTTTCCATAGCATCAGCTGCTCTATTATTTACTCTGGGTATTTGCTCAAATGTGATGTCTATGAAGAATTCCTTGAGGCTTTCCACTAGTTTCTTGTATGGGGTCAATTTTTCATCCTTTGTTTGGTATTCATCATTGACTTGGTTGATGATAATCTATGAGTCCCCATAGACTTTTAGTGCCATAATATGCTAGATTGTACTGCAATTTTGAGTCCTATGACAAGAGCCTCATACTCTGCAATATTGTTGGTGCAAGGAAAATACAAATTATATGACTTTGGTATGTAATATCCTTGTCGTGTGATGAAGAAAACACCCGCTCTTGACCCATGTTGTGTGTAGGACCCACCAAAATATACTTTCCAGTGATCTATCGCACTTAGGTTAAAGATTGACTCATTGAGAAACTCTGATATCAATGGGTTCTTTGAATATATCAATGCCTCTACGAGTTGGTCTGTAATTACTTGTCCTTTAATGGCCTTCTGTTCTACATACTCAATGTCATGTTCTGTTAGGATCATGACCCATTTAGCCATTTTCCCTGTGAGTGTTGTTTTAGAAAGTATATACTTGAGAGGATCTATCTTGGAGATGAGTTTTATCTAATGGGCCAACATATAATGTCTGAATTTCTATGCAATGGATATTACTATGAGGCAAGCCTTCTCGATGAATGTGTAATTTAGCTCATGTCCTACCACAGTTCTATTGATATAGTAAATAGCTCTCTCTTTCCCATTTTCATCATGTTGAGCTAAGAGAGCTCCAAGGGCTACTGTTGTCGCCGATATATATAAGATCAATGGCTTGTTCAGAATTGGTGGCATAAGGGTTGGTGGTGTGAGCAAGTACTCCTTGATTTTATTGAACGCCTGATCGCATTTCTCATCCCATTTGTATGCTACCCCCTTGTGGAGTAGCTAAGAATATGGGATAGCCTTATCTACTAATTGTGCTATAAATTGGTGAATGGATTGGAGCCTTCTCTATAAACCTCTCAACTGCTTCAATGTTCTTAGTGCTTCCATCTCAAGGATCACTTTGAATTTGGCAGGGTCTATCTTGATTCCCCTCATAAATACAATATACTCGGGGAGTTTCCCTAATTGCACACTGAAGACACACTTCTTAGGATTGAGCCTAACCTTGTATTCTTCCAGCCTATCAAAGATGGAGCTCAGTGCCACTATGTGATCTTAACGATTTCTTGATTTAGCTAATATTTCATCCACATAGTCTTCCATAGTTTTATGAATCATGTCATGGAATATTAGTGTCATAGTGCTTTGGTATGTAACTCATATATTTTTCAACCCAAATGGCATCATGTTCCAACAATAAGTTTCTCATGGGTAGGTGAAAGTTGTTTTGTGTTGATCATCCTTAGCTATCATGATCTTATTGTACCCTAAAAATCCATCCATTAATGGTAGCATTTCATGTCCTGTCATCATGTCCATAATCATGTCTATATTTGGGAGAGGGAAATCATCCTTAGGACATGCTTTATTTAGGTCCCTAAAGTCAATGCAGATACGGATGCCCCAGTGGGTTTAGAGACAAGTACAAGGTTTGAGACCCATTTTGGATAATCAATTGGTCATATGAACCAAATTTCAAGGAGCTTCTATAATTCAATTTTGACCAGTAATGCTATTTGTGGATGCATCTTTATCATCAATTGTCTTACTAGTTTCACCTTTGGATAGATGGCTAGATGGTGAACCAAAACCTCTGGATCAAGACCAGGCATGTCAACGTCGGTCCATGAAGATTTTACCTTTCTTTCCCTTAGAAATGCAGCTAAAATTTCTTGTTCTTCTGTCAAAAGTGATTCTACATAGAAGGTGATATGTGGTGTTTCTTCGGTTCCTAGGTTGATTAGATTGCACTTCTCTACCAAGACTGCTGATTTTTCCTGATAAACAACACTAAGGGGAAGATTGAATCCCTCATCCTTTGGCACCTCAGAGAGGTTTTCACCATTGGATAAATCCTTTGTTCTTACTATTTTCGGGTTAAAAAGTGCTACAGTGTGGTTTTCACTTAAGGACCCAGATATTACTCTTAAATTTTCAATTTCATGACTAAGGGATTCAATCATTTCCCCATAGTATGCATGTGTGTCCAACTCAATTTTGAACCTAGCTTTATGATATCCACATGGTAGAGTATCCCACAATTCAATGAATTTTGAGAGAGACTCATCATTTTCGAACGTGTCTAAGATCGGTTGTCCTCATTGGTCATAATCGATGAGTTGGGGGTAGACAAGTTTTATCTCATTGTTCTAGTTACTTGGTTTGAAAGATAGGGTACTAATCATGAAAAGAGAGGAATCCTCGAATAACATGGGTAGGTCAGTGATGGGGTCCTTGTCACATACATCGTTTGTATCAAAGGTAAAGTTATCTAAAGGTAAACTTGTGGATATTAGTAACTGAAGAGGAGCTTTGACTTTTATAACCAGGGCACCTTTGCCACATATGGTTATCTTTGGAGGGGCACATCTAAGGCCAAGATTCTTCATATGCTTCTTAGGAATGATAGGTTCTAGAAATATGCTATTATTTTTCCTAAGTTTTTCATTTTTATTATAGCCCCATCCTTGCATTAACTACAATCCTTTGTTGTCATTGTCCATTTGAAGATCAACTATGGGACTTTCATCTTGATACAATAAGCTTTATATGTCCCTTTTATCTACCACTTCCTGACTTAGGAACCCCATATTTTGAATCTAGAGGGGTCTTCTTTGAAGGTTTGAGCTGATGTGTCAATCGGTTGGGGTTTCCCATGAGAACGAGGAGATTGAGGTAACTCCTATTACAAAGGCACTCTTTTTCATTTTTTAATCCCCACACCCATTATCTTGGATAATGACTTTGATATCAAAGATTTATGGAATGGAGGGTGTCTTTGTCTTAGAAGTGGAGGCTAGGGTAGATGGGACTATATATGGAAATGTGGGTCCCTCATCATTCTTCAGGACTTGAGGGATCTTGTAGTACTTGTCTTCCAGATTTTTGCAATAATAAAATAGTTCAAGATCTCCATGGACTGTGACCTCTTGATTTTGATAAGGAAACTTGACACATTGATGGAAGATGGATGCAAAGCCTGCATCCCATGGATCCATGGGCACCCTAGGAGGATATTGTATGGTAATTCAAGATCAAGGACTTGGAATGTAGTCTCCATGATTGTTGGCCCTACTTGAATAGGGAGTTGAATGGTGCCTTGAGACACTCTTTATTGATCATCATATGCCCTAATTGTAATACCCTTACCTTTTTCAATGACATCATCAGAGAATCCAAGATTTTTTATCAGCTTGAGAGTACAAATATTTAACCTTGCACCTCCATCCACCAAGACTCTTTTGACTTTATTCTTATGGACTAGAACTTTGAGGTGGAGTGTGCGGTTACAAGATGGTTATGTTGGGAATTTCTAATCAGAAAATGTTAGGAGATGTGGTGTGGTGATATGTCTGACCATAGCTTGGAACTTATATGTTTCAAGATTTGTGGGGATGGTGATATTTTCAGTAACTCCATGATGGAGATCTAGGTAGGGGTTCTTTTCAATTGATCTAGACATTATAACCATTGTGGATTGACCTTGGATTAGTGGTAGGTGCCTTTGGTGGTTGGGATTGTCTTGAAATGGTAATTCTTCCACCACATGTGGTGACTTCATAGTCGGCTTTGGATCTTTTGATGTTAACAATGGTGACCCACTCATCTAAGGATGCAATGAAATGGTTGTAAACATAGTTCACATTATTATACTTCGCCTTACCATTATTATTTCCCTTATTGTGATCTCGCATCAGATTTGTGTATATTTTAAGATCTTGATTTCCTATAGGTTGTTCAATGGTTATGGTTTAGTTGTTGATGAGGTCCTTAATCAAATTTTTAAGTCTCATGTAGCTAGTTGTTGTGTGTCCCTTAATTTTGTGAAAATCACAGAGATGTTTCTCATTATACCATGGTGATTTAACTTGAGGCTCTTGATAATTGTCATAAATAGGGATCTTGATGAGTTTTTCTTGTACTAACTGTTGCGAGACATACTCAATTGGTTCCCCAAGTGGTGTGTATTTTCATTTAAGGGGATACCTGTTCCTTGGAGGTGGTCCCCATTGATTATTCAGGTTATTGACTGCTTGATTATTGGGTTGTGTATTGTTTTGGTTATTGACTTGTGGTTGTTGATATGATTGTGTGTTTTTCCTTGGGGCACTAATTATAACTTCGGCGTCAACCACACAATCATTAGTAACATTCTTGTTCTTTTCCCATGTGCGAGGTTTTTCATTGTAACTGGTGGATGGACGATTGTCTTGATAAGTAGGTGGACCCCCTTGTTCAATAAGGGCTCCTTTGATGTTGAGCGCCTTGGGGATCAACTAGTCATATGTGGTGATGCATTGCATTTTTAGATGGAAGGACAAGGTCCCTTTGAGATTGGTGATGATACTATATATTTTTTGTTCTTCTGGCATATTCCACTTGCTCTTGTTGGCCTTGGATCATCATCATTGCAAGAAGGATGCAAAAGTTTCCCCCCTCGGCTTGTTTTAGAGTGGATAGTTCTTCTAGACTCACATCCATGCTTATGTTTAATGAATAGTTCTGTATGAATAAGTCCACAATTTCTTGGAACTTATTGATTCCAGGAGGAAGGTGAGAGAACCATTCCATTGTTGGACCGGCTAGACTTTGAGGGAAGAGCCACATTAGATATGAGTCGTCATAGGAAACTTCCATATAGTGGACATGAAATTCCCTGATGTGATCTTCAGGGTTGCTAGTCCCACAAATTTATCAAACTTAGGTATCTTGAACCCTTGTGGGAATGGAACCATCACAATGCTCCTGTAGAATGGATAAGGGCACAAATTCCCTTGTGTTTTTGTTGTTTTTTTGGATTTTAGGTCCAGCACTTGTTGTGAGAGCAATTTGATTTGTGCAGACACATTATTTTGTAGATCAAGTGGTGGGATGACTTTTTTTGGGGTGGTTTGGTTGTTTGAGTGATAGGTGGGTTGTTTTCTATGTTCTCATGGGAGGCTGCTACAAGTTTTGTTATGCCACCAATGCTTGTTGGTATGCTTGCAATTGTTGTTGTGCCAACAATGCTTGTTGTTGTTGTGCCAAAAATGCTTGTAACTGAGCTACTTGTTGTTGTGCTTGGTATTGTTGCAAAGCTTGTTCATAAGCTTGTTGTTGTAACAAGCCTTGTATTTGAGCTTTTTGTGCTTGATTATTGAGCTTTTACCTAAGCTTGAGCTTGTTGGGCAGCCTGGGCAGCTTGTGCAGCTTGTTGTTGTCATAATAAAGCTTGAGCTTGCGCTTGGGCAACTTGTTGTGCCTATTGTGCAACTTATTGTGCCTATGCTTGTTGAGCAGCTTGTTGCATAGCTTGTGTGGCTTGTTGAGCTTGGAATTGTTGGAATTCTTTTTGATAGGCTTTCTGGGAAGCTTGTAGTGTGATGTTGTATTGATTTTCCACATTTGTATTTGGTGGTGGAGGTGGAGGATTCGGAATGGTGTGAGATGTTGTGATGAGATTTTGTTGAGGTGGTTGTTGAGGTGTCGTTTGAGTGATGATAAGGGGTTGTGTGGTGGATGGTGCGATTGATATACTAGGTCCTTGGGAGACCACATTTTGAGGTGTTATAGATGGTGTAGTGATTGATTGTTTTGTTTAGATTGGTGCCACCTAGTGTTGTGATATTGGTGGCATGCCTAGATAATTTGGTATGTTGATTTGATTCACAATCAGAGGATTGTTTTGATTTGGTTGATTGATGATTGGTAAAGGTGGTTGCCCTAAACCAAGGATTGGTGTAGATTTTGATGGGAGAGAGGGAAATGGTGGGAAGATGGGTGGTGTGTTTCCTTGAGAAAGTGATGATGAGGGATCAAATATTCCCCCTTGTCCAAATAGACCCACTTGTCCTTGTGAATTCATGGGGAGAGAGACTTGTGTATCAAGGGAATATGTTGGTGATGTGGCAAAGGTGGAAGGATTGTTGGTGTCACGAAAGATGAGTGGGATGTGTTATGCCTTGCATAACCACCCCATTTTAAACTTGATTAAAATGGGTCCCCCTTTTTGTTTTGTTTTGGTCACCCTTGGTTGTTTGGTTGGGTCTTAGGAGTTCTTTGTTTTGCTCCTAAGTTTGTCATTTGTTCTATCGAAGGTGGGAGCGGAACCAAATCTGAACATGGAACTCTTTTCGGTTTCTAGTTTGGATCTTGTCCCGACTTTTTCTCCACTCTTTTTCTTCCCCGCTCTTTGTTGTTTGGGCCGAGATCAGTTTTTGTTTCGATCCCGCTTCCCTTGTTCTTATGTTTTTCTTTGCTCTTTGGGCGGGACCAGATCCAGATCCAAAATGGAACTTCAAAAAGTTCCAAAGTTCCATTTCAGGTTTTGTCTCTGCTCTCGTCTCTGTTTGTCATTTTCGGTTTGGTTCTGCCCCTTTTCCCTTGTTCTCTGTTTGTTCTGGCGGGGGCGCGGGACGTGGACTGAAACCGAACTCTGGAACTTTTTTGAAGTTCCAGGTTCTGATTTCGTTTCGGTCCCGGTTCTGCCAGTCGCAATTGTTTTCTGTTTTGTTCCCTTCGTTTGGTCGTGGGGTGTTTTCTTCCCTTCCTTTTCCTTTTTCATCTTTTTTTGTTGTTCCTTTGTGTGTTGTCGGAGACAAAGCCGGGATGGAAACCGAACCTGGAATTTGGAGAAAGTTCAAGGTCCGGTTTTTGTTCCACTTTCGCCCCCGTTGTGGTTCGCCCAGGATCGGTTTTTGCTCTGATCCCGCTTGCGTTTGTTTCGTATTTGTTCTTTGTGTTTGGTCTCTTTTGTGGGGTTGGGTTCGGGAAGGGTTTGGGATATGGAGTTGTTTCCAACTTCAGTTTCCTCATCTGGTTCTGACTCCGCCCCTACCCTGCTCCGGTCCCGATTCCATTTTCATTTTGGTTCCGCCTCCTCCAGAGTTGGGTTTCTTTTTGATAAATAATTGAATGAAAGATATATGAAAGGTAGGATGAATGATGATGTTTCTATGATTTAGAGGACTAATGAAGGCATTTTTTTGTAGGATTAAAGCATGTCGAGAGCATCTATTGATCTTCCTCACAGGAATGGCTGCAACAATCTAACCGCCAACGATTCACCTTCAGCTTCCTCTAATTGGTTGAACACATACCACATAGGATCTTCAGACGGTCAAAAGTCGTTCAAGTAGAATCGCATGTCGGTGAGACACTAGCCATGTCTCCCCGATGCTACAATGCTCCACTGACGCTATCTACATAACTTACAACTATCAGCAAGAGATCATAGTGAAAGCACCCAACACGAACACATCCATTGGCGAGACTTCAACAATTTCTATGACTTCCAGCGAGCCCGAAGGTCACACCGAAGTGTTAAACCATCGGCAAGAGATCCTTAGTGGCTAAGAGTCTCTGAGGGTCACACCTCTCCCTCGATGCTACATGTCGCCAGGAGTCTCACCGAAGACATCAGTATGAATAACCGTTGGTGAGACATACACTGTCAGGATGAGTCATTTTGAAAGTTCACATTTCTCGCTGACTCCACTCATCGCCAAGAGATCTCCCCGGGCAAAGAGAGGTAGGAAAACTCGCAGCGACAGAAAAGCCTTAGTGATAACTCTAGTCGGTAAGACAGCAATAAGGTCTCAGCGACCTGAGCATTCCACAAGGTTACACAGCTACTAGTCAGCTAGATAGTAAGAATGTCACATCGACTTTGCTTTTTCAGAGGTTTCATGTCAGTAAGTCTGAGGCACATTTTCCAACAATGTTCACTGGCAAGAGTAGGTGGACATGAATGGGGATACCCCCTCGAACATTCAAAGCAGCTCTGTGGGAGCGGTTTTCGAGGTCAAGGATGAAACAAGTGGAGTCTTAATGGTGGACTCGAAGGTTGTGAGTTAATGATGATGGTTGTAAAAGATCTAGAAACCATGTCTGAGAATGATCTTTCGCCGACATGAATAGAGTATATGCATTTAATGCATCCTTGACTTTTTTGAAACCCTTCTAGAACTGACTCATTTTTTTGTAAACCCTAAAATGGGGCCGACACATTTTTGGCGTGTTTTGTATATATGGCACATTTGCCTCTTTTTAATATATATATACAGAGATAGATAGAGAGATAGATATAGAAATATTTTTAGGAGACCGGATCAAGATCTTCTTTTTCATCTTCTTCTTCTTGGTTAAGAATTAGCAAGTTAGGGTTAGAAGGTAGATAAACTTGAGAGCAGTAGAGTAGGAGTTAAGTTTAGCAGGAGGAGGTGATGTATCTTCCATATTTCTTAGTATAGATGGAGACAATTTGAGGACATGGGTTTTCTGTACACTAGTGATCTTTCCAGATTTGTAAATGTTGTTTATCTGTTTCACCAACAGTAGAAGGAGCCAGATTTAAATCTACTTCATAGTGTGCTCCAAAATGGTATTTATCTTGGGTTAATTATTTGATTTGGAAAGCTTTCAAGGAATGAAATTTTATCTTATGTTTTTTTTAAATGATGATTTGCAATCTATTGTTAAAGTTTTCACTGTGAATGAATGAAACTTTGTATTAATTACAAGTTAACTTTATTCTGCAGTTTTAGTTTAAGAATTTCTTGGAAGACAACAAGTCTGATTAACTGGATGAATCAACATTCTCGTCAGTTTAAAAGCTTTAATCTATCTTTTTTTGTTTCTTTAGAACCACCGGTTAAAGTAGGTTTAAATATATGTTTGATCTTATAACAATCCAGAAGCTCAAAACTAGCAGGCCCCTTGAACATTACAACCATATTGACCACTTTGTGAAACAACAACGTTGTGAACCAAAATCAAAGACCTTGGGAGGTGATCAGTTTGATTGATGATTGTCTTTTTGAGGAGAGGTGAGATATTTCACTTTTATCTTACCTACATGTTGTGGGTCAACTTGGCACCATCAATAGATCTAGCGCTAGAAGGGAGGGCCTAGAGGAGCAAACTAGATAATATTGGGTTTTTCTCACCAGAAAGGTCCCATAGAGTTCTTCGATCAACCGAAAACCCACCACCTTTGATAGAGCTCAAGACCCCAACAAGACACAAGATTCACAAGACTGGGGCAACCATTATACAACCCTTATCAGCTCCACTTACTCCACCAAGCTTTTCACCAATACCCCAGTGGATACCTATCAATCCACCACCGAATTCATCTCAAGTGCCATTACAGTTGGTTCAGCCCATCCAACAGTTGGCTCAACCACCACCACCGCCACCAATGGTGTTTTTTATGAATAATCCCTCTCCATTGGGGACTATTCCTGGAGGCTTTCATGATATGCCTAAGAATCTTGAGAGATTCTATCCCAAATACATTCATGGTGAATCAAGGAGTGTTGAAGAGCACATACAAGCTTTTAAGGATGCTTGTACCAGAGCCTAGATAGCTCACCATGATGTAGTTTGTAGGTTGTTCCCTTATTCCTTAGGGGATATGGCATACAACTGGTACCTAAATCTTCTGCAAGGTTCTATTATGAGCTGGATAGACTTGGAGAATGCTTTCATCAATCAGTTTAGAGTTTATGTGGATCCAACCATTTTGTTCCACCAATTTTCTACCATTAGGAAGGAGCCATGTGAATCCCTGCCCTTGTTTAATACCAGGTTTCAACGAATGTATAGGAAACTGCAAGACCCCTATCTAGTTGCTGAGAATAGTGCCATTCAGGCATATTTTAGAGTTATAGACCCTTTTCTTGGCCTGTTCCTACAAAGGACTTACCAGCTGGTAGATATTGATTCCCTGTCTAAATTTTATCATCTAGCCATCAAGCTGCAACAACAAACTAGCTCTCAACAAGGAAACTTGGGAGGAGGTTTTTCTTTAATGGGGTATCAGATGCCTAACCCAACCCATTCATTCAATAATGTCACAAGGATGTCTCCTTCCCATTATGGACCTATATCTGAGTTGCAGACTCAATCTCCTATTCCATTCTTTTCCAACGGAGCTCCTGACTTCCTTCAACAATCACAGGCTCATCACAGTCCACATGGTCATCATAACCAAGTTGGAATACCAAATCCCGTCGGTCAGCCACCTATTGCTAAGAGTGTTGAGAGTGAAAAGACAATTCATCTCACAAACGAGGCAGAGACCTTAAGAAAACTCTGTCTCAAGTCACAAATGATATGGCTTAGCTTAAACTGAACCCCTCTCAGAACCAAGGTAATTACCCTAATCAGAGTAATAACAATCAGGGTAATTTTCTAAACAACTACAGTCACAGCCAGAGGAATTATCAAGGCCAAAACTCCCCTAACCAAGGCTATCAAAATCAAAATAGAGGATATAACCAGAGGCTAAATAACAACCGACAATGGAATATAGGGCCAAATAACGGTGGGGTTTCTCACAATTATCAAGCTAATGAGGATAGGCCACATTTTGCGAATGTGGCTGACCTCAATTTTATGACTAACTGGTGCAGGTTGCATGATACTGCAACTCATTCCAAGATAAACTGCCCTGAAATGGAGAAGGTCATGAAGATGGCATAGGAAGATGCCCAAACATTCCAAGGGAATTCAAACAAAGGAGGTGGCTCAATGGATATAGCTATGACTTATGACCTCTTTGAAAAAGAACCTTCATTCCCAATGTAGAATGAGAATGAACCTGAGGAAGATGTGTATGATGCCCAAGCCTTTCAGACAAAGGGAGGACACTTCCTAAGAAATAAAAATAAGCGTTCGTTCACTACATCAGCACCACCTAACCATATGGTGCCTCTGAATCAGGCTGCTGATAACAACCCTCCTCCACCTAAGGGTCCACTTGACTTCCATAACAAAGGTAATTCATCTGGTGTTTTCAAATGTAATGCAAGCTATAACACAGAATTTGGTATTGTTTCTGAGATGCAAAAATAGAAAACCTCTTTATCATACTTTGACATCCTAAAGTGGTGCCCTCCCCAACAAGAGATAGTGCTGAAAGCTTTGGAAGAAGTTGATAAATCAAAAGGGAAAACCAAGGTGGCACCCACTGTGGACATGAATGCAACTTTGTACAGAAGCAAGGTAGGTACCCCACCATTTATTTTAAGTTTGAGAATCTGTGGGAAGAATCTACATAATTGTCTGCTAGATTCAGGGGCTTCTGGCAATGTTATGCCATTTTCTATATGCAAGAAATTAGGATTGAACCCTGTCCAAACAAACAAGGTCATCCAACTCGATAAAACAAAGGTTAATGTAGTTGGAGAATTAAGAAATATACATGTGCAAGTAGGGTCTGACCCTAGGATTTTAACCAATATGGATATTCAAGTAGCAGACATTCCTGAGACTTATGGTATGTTGTTGAGCAGAGATTTAATGAAGAGTATAGGGGGATATCTCTCCCTCGAATTTTCACACATGTGGATACCATGGAGGGGAATTCCTATGCAGATCAGGATTGAAAGCAAAGCTCACCTTAAACATATCATCACTGAATATGACTGTCCCAACAAGGTAGCTTATTTTGAAACCGAGATAGGGGTTTATAAAAGAGAGGAAATCCTGACCTTTTCGGTTCTTGATTCTAAAGATTTGTCAGTGCAAGAAACCCTTAATCCTATGATTAATGTAAACCAACAAGTATTGATCAGGAAGCTGCAACATGATCAGTTGGTCTTAGGGGAAGATATCAATTTGCAGAGTCTTCTACTCCCTAATTGGTGCAGGGTGCATTACCAAGATCATTCGGAACTGATCTGCCAACCCTGCATTGGTGTTTTAAATCATGTTTCACAAACCAAAGAAACCCGCCCAAGTCACCTTGAGGTCACTTCAGATCACTTCTCATTCGAAGCCAAAAATGCAATAATGTTAACCAGGGATAATATGCCTTCAAAGGAAGTCCCTCCTCAAAATGAACCTACCCCGGTCATATTACCGGACCAACGTAGTTACGATGAACAACCCCAAGGTTTGTTTGTTACCCCTACACCCACAACAAGCTCAGAGAGATCAACCCCAGCCCATAATCAGCTATGGACCCTCATGTTTGATGGATCCAAATCTAAAACAGGGTGTGGTGCTGGAATTGAATTAACTAGCCCGAAAGGGAATACATTTTTTGCTTCTTACAGGTTGCAATTTGGATGCACTAACAATATAGTAGAATATGAAGCATTAGCTTAGGGACTGATGTTTGCACATCAAAAAAGGGTCATTGCCTTGGTGGTTAAAGGAGATTCAAAAGTGATTATCAAGCAAGTACGCAGCCAGTAACATGTCATAACAAAAGGTTGGTAGCTTATAGAAATCGGGTATGGAACCTGATTGAAGTTTTTGACACTTTTGGGATTAGTTTAATCCCTAGAGAGGAGAATCAAATAGCTAATTCATTAGTTGTTGCCGCAAGTACCCTGGAACCCATGCAAGGCTCCAAGCTTAAGAGATTCTCAGTAGAATTGATATCCACTCCGGTTGTTCCCGATAATGTCAGGAACTTTCAAGTCTTCGATGATGATCAACATATCCTTGCTTTTCTAGCAAGCTCAGTTGTTTTTGAAGGACAAATCATTGATGAGTTTGATAGGGAACAAGGAGACTGGAACCCCGAAAACTGTGATACAGAGGGGGTCCTCAATTTAAAAGGTAATAGCATTCCCAAGGGAATGGTGGCCTTAGAAAGAATTTTTGATTCAGACCCAAGGGCTCGGGAAAAGGTATGAACCGAAGATAAAGGAGGTGAATATGAAACTGTTAACTTAGTTGATTCTAGCCCTCAAAGAAATGTTTACATAGGGAAATCATGCCCTGAAGCAATTAGAAAAGATATATTGAGGGCACTGAAGAAGGATATTTTTGTGATAGCTTGGGGGTATGAAGATCTAAAAGCATTTGATACTTCTGTAATAACTCATACTATCCCTCTTAAGCCTGAAGCTAGATCATTTCGACAGAAACAACGTCCTGTCAACGCCCTGATTGAACCACTGATATTTAAGGAAGTTCAGAAATTACTTTCTGCAAGAATAATCTTCCTTGTATGACATTCAACATGGGTCGCTAATTTGGTTCCAGTTCATAAGAAGAATGGAGAGATCCGGCTATGTGTAGATTTCAAGAATCTAAATAGAGCTTCAGAGAAAGACAACTACCCACTCCCTTCTCTGGATGAAGTCTTGCAAACTGTCAATGGGTCTCAAATGATGTCATTCCTGGATGGTTATTTCGGGTACAATCAGGTGATCATTAATTATGAAGACAGAATGAAGACAGCCTTCACTACTAAATGGGGAACATTTTCCTACAGAAGGATGCCATTTGGTCTGATAAATGTTGGAGCAACCTTTCAGCGTGCCATGGACGTAGTGTTCAAAGATTTTATTGGTAAGTGTATCATCGTTTATATGGATGACCTGATAGTATTCTCTAAAGATAGACTAAACCATGCTACAGACTTGGCTAAAGTTCTTGAAAGATGTATCTGATATGGTGTCTCTCTGAATCCTAAAAAGTGTGTATTCGGGGTTTCTGAAGGGAAACTTTTGGGACACATAATCTCGTAAAGAGGGATATCGATAGATCCAGACTGAGTTGAGTCTATTTTAAAGTTAACCATGCTAGGAAGTAAGAAGGAGATGAGATTTTTCTTTGGAAAGATCAACTTTGTGAGGAAGTTTTTCACAAGTTTTGCAGAAATTGTTAAGCCATTGAATGAAATGATGAAGAAAGATGCTAGAATAGAATGGAGTAACGAGGAAAAGGCTGCCTTTTCTCAGGTTAAGCAATCCATTTCGGAAGCACCAGTCCTTACCAGTCCTGACTACTTGAAGCAATTTTATATTTATTCTTTTTCCTTTGAACACTCATGTGCAGTTGTTCTAACACAATGAAGAGAGGAAGGGGATGAAAGGCCAATTGCTTTCATGAGCTCCCCATTTAAGAATGTTGAAGTCAAGTACCCACCTCTTGAGAAACAAACTTTTGCATTAGTTAGAGCTATCAAGAAGTTCAAGCATTATATCCTTTGAAGTCAGATTATTGTTGTAGTTCCTGATGCTGCTGTGAAGTCTCTACTTATGCAGAGCGAGTTGGGAGAACGATGGGGGAAATGGATGGTTATTTTGTAGGAGTTCAATTTGGAGATTCACCCTATGAAACTTGTCCGAGGTCAAGGCCTGTCTAAATCAATGGTGGATGCTAGTGAGAACATTATTTGCCAGCAATACACAACACAGTCCTTTTCCAATGACCCTTGGTATGCCGATATTATTTATTTCATGCTCAATAATCGGTGCCTAGATGGAATGAATACAACTCAGAGGAAAGCACTGAGAATTAAAATCTCCCATTATATTCTCAAAGGAGGATTGTTAGACATAAAGAACTTTGAGGGAGTTTACCTATGATGTCTTGATCAGCAAGAGGCTAAGCATGCAATTGCTGAATTTCATGGGAAACATGGAACAGGACATAGATCAGCAGATTCTTTGGCCCATCAAATCCTTAGGTCAGGTTATTATTGTCCATGTGTGTTCAAGGATGCACATCAACATGTCCGGACATGTCATACATGTCAGACTTCTGCATCAAAGGAGCATAATTCAGCAATGCCTCTACAGCCAATATATGAGGTAAGACCATTTTCCCAATGGGCACTTGATTTTATTGGGGTAATTAACCCAAATTATTTTGTAGGGCACAAATTCATTTTGACTACCACGGATTATTGCACGAGATGGACAGAAGCTATACCTTGCAAGAATAGCACAACAAAGGTAGTAATCAAGTTCCTCACTAAATACATCACAACTAGGTTTGGAGTACCCTTTGCACTGGTATGTGACAATGGCCCTGCCTTTTCTTCTGTCGAGTTTATATCATGGGCTTATGATCATAAAATTGTTTTAAAGTATTCTTCAAACTATTATCCACAAGGAAATGGAGTTGCAGAGTCTACTATTAAGAATCTCTTGGGAGTAATAAAAAAACTGTTAGAGAACAATCCTAGAGACTGGCATACCCAGCTAAGATTTGCTTTGTGGGCAGATAGGACTAGGATCAAGGTTGCTTTAAACACTTCACCATTTAAGCTAGTATATGGCCAAGAGCTTGTGTTCCCTATTCACTTGCAAATACCTGTCCTGAAATTTATGCAAGAATTTTACTCTAGTGATGATAGGATTGAAGTAAGGTTAGCTAGCTTGTTGAAATTAGAAGAGCAACGAGATGTTGCCTTGCATAAATTATTTAGACACCAGGTTGTTGTCAAATGTTGGTTTGACAAAAGAGCCAAAATCAAGGCTTTCAGAATATCAGACCTTGTGCTACTATGGGATAAAGCTAATGAAAAGAAAGGCGATCACCAGAAATTTGATAAGCTCCTATTGGGCCCCTATCAAATTGCTAAAATCCTAGGAGAAAATGCTTTCTTGCTGAATAGTTTAACAAGAGAGCCTGTTCCATTTCCTGTCAATGGACAGTTTCTTAAACATTACTTTGGATCTTGAAAGTTTGGCATTCTTGATGGGTTGTATACGTGTAAATAATTTTTTGTTTTGCCTGTAAATATTTTTGTTGTTTTCCTTGTCTTCTTTTTCCTTTTTGTTCTTTTGCTTGTTTCCTTTTTGTGTGGGGACCTTCATTTTATGCAGTTGTAAGGGGGTTGTTATCTAAAGCATACTTTGGTTATTAGGAGAGAAGTTGGTTTAGATATTTTCAGGTTTTCTAGTCAGATGATTTTGTCCTAAATTTGTTGTTTTATGTCCATTATCAATAAGGGTTGTGGAAAGTTTTGAAAAAAGGTGCAAAGTAAACAATATTCATTAACTACAATTGAATATGTCACAAATCAATAGAAACATCTCCTTTTGTAATGTTATATTTGTCTTAGGGCGATGGTTTTGTAAGAATTGAGTGAAAAATCCGATTCCCCAGATATTTTTATGAGGTCCATGGTAGTTTTCAACCTAGAACAGATGTCCGACATCCGACATATTGAGAAAGAATTGAATGAAATATCTGAAACTCCAAGAGAAGAAAAAAAAACTATCTAAGAAAAGAAGACTCAATATGAATGGGTGATTCCAGTATCTCTATCGAGGCTATGGATGCCTAACTGGCAGTAGAGCAATGCTATGAGAAAACTAGAGGTATCTCCGTCGGAGCTATGGATGCTTGACTGGCAGCGGAGCAATGCCTAGGATATCATTGCACAACAACTAAAGGGAATCAACTCATGTAGTTCAAATCTTGCACATTATTGTTCAAAAGATGAGGAAAACTTTGTAAAAGAGTGATGCACCATCAAGCACACACATAGATTCAAGGGTAGCCAATGTTGATTTATATTTGAGGTTCTATCTCCACCTTGGTTGTTAAAACCGACCCAACTGGAGTTGTGATGTCCATAAACTAGGAGTTCTGGGTAGCTGAATCCTTCGGTTTCTTGAAAATGGTTAAACCATTTTCCTAGCCAAGTCGCCAATTGTTATTCCTTGCATAACCACCCCATTTTAAAATTGATTAAAATGGGTCCCCCTTTTTGTTTTATTTTGGTCACCCTTGGTTGTTTGGTTGGGTCCTAAGAGTTCTTTGTTTTGCTCCTACGTCTGTCGTTTGTTCTGTCGGAGGCAAGAATGAAACCAAATCTGAACATGGAACTCTTTTCGGTTTCTAGTTCGGATCTTCTCCCGACTCCATATCCGCTCTTTTTCTTCCTACCTCTTTGTTCTTTGGGTCGGGATCAGTTTTCGTTCTGATCCCGCTTCCCTTGTTCTTATGTTTTTCTTTGCTATTTGGGCGGGACCATATCCAGATCTGAAATGGAACTTCGAAAAGTTCCAGAGTTCCATTTCGGGTTTTGTCTCCACTCCCATCTCCGTTTGTCATTTTCGGTTCTGCCCCTTTGCACTTGTTCTTTGTTTGTTCTAGCAAGCGTGGGACGTGGACTGAAACCAAACTCTGGAACTTTTCTGAAGTTCTAGGTTCTGATTCCGTTCGAGTCTCAGTTTCGCCAGTCGTGTTTGTTTTTTGTTTTGTTCCCTTTGTTTGGTCATGGGGTGTTTTCTTCCATTCCTTTTCCTTTTTCATCATTCCTTTGTGTGTTTTCAGAGATGAAGCTAGGATGGAAACTGAACCTGGAATTTGGAGAAAGTTCAAGGTCCGGTTTTTGTTCCGCTTTTGCCCCTGTTGTGGTTCGCCCGGGATCAGTTTTTGCTCTGATCTCACTTGCATTTGTTTCGTATTTGTTCCTTATGTTTGGTCTCTGTTGCGGGGCCAGGTTCGGGAAGGGTTTGGGATATGGAGCTGTTTCCAACTTTAGTTTCCTCATTTGGTTCTGACTCCGCCCCCGCCCTGCTCCGGTCCCGATTCCATTTTCATTTTGGTTCCACCTCCGCCAGAGTTGGGTTTCTTTTTGATAAATAATTGAATGAAATATATATGAAAGGTAGGATGAATGATGATGTTTCTATGCTTTAGAGGACTAATGAAGGCATTGTTTTGTAGGATTAAAGCATGTCGAGAGCATCTGTTGATCTTCCTCACAGGAATGGCTGCAACAGTCTAACCGCCAAATGTTCACCTTCAGCTTCCTTTGATTGGTCGAACACATACCACATAGGATCTTTAGACGGTCAAAATTTGTTCAAGCAGAATCGCATGTTGGTGAGACACTAGTCATGTCTCCCCAATGCTACAATGCTCCACTGACACTATCAACATAACTTACAACTATCGGCAAGAGATCATAGCGAAAGCACCTAGCACGAACACATCCGTTGGTGAGACATCAACAATCGCTATGACTTCCAGTGAGCCCGAAGGTCACACCGAAGTGTTACACCATCAACAAGATATCCTTAGTCGCTAAGAGTCTCTGAGGGTCACACCTCTCCCCTGATGCTACCTATCGCCAGGAGTCTCACCGAAGACATCCGTATGAATAACCATCAACGAGACATACACTATTGGGATGAGTCATTCCGAAAGTTCACATTTCTCCCTGACTCCACTCGTCGCCAAGAGATCTCCCCGGGTCAAGAGAGGAAGTAAAACTCGCTGCGACAGAAAATTCTCAGTGATAACTCCAGTCGGTAAGACAGCAACAAGGTCTCGGTGACCTGAGCATTCCAAAAGGTTACACAACTGCTAGTCGGCCAAACAGTAAGAATGTCACACCGACTTTTCTTTTTCAAAGGTTCCACATCAGTAAGTCTGAGGCACATTTACCAACAACATTCACTAGCAAGAGTAGGTGGACATGAATGGGGATACCCCTAGAACATTCAAATCATCTCTGGGGGTGTGGTTTTTAAGGTCAAGGATGAAACGCGTGGAGTCTTAATGGTGGACTCGAAGGCTGCGAGTTAATGATGATGGTTGTAAAAGATCTGGAAACCATGCCTGAGAACGATCTTTCGCCGACATGAACAGAGTATATGCATTTAATGCATCCTTGACTTTGTTGAAACCCTTTTGGAACTGACTCATTTTTTTGTAAACCCTAAAATGGGGCCGACGCATTTTTGGCATGTTTTGTATATATGGCACTTTTGCCTCTTTTTAATATATATATACAGAGATAGATAGAGAGATAGATATAGAGATATTTTTAGGAGACCGGATCAAGATCTTCTTTTTCATCTTCTTCTTCTTGGTTAAGAATTAGCAAGTTAGGGTTAGAAGGTAGATAAACTCAAGAGAAGAAGTAGAGTAGGAGTTAAGTTCAGCAGGAGGAGGTGATGTATCTTCCATATTTCTTAGTATAGATGGAGACAATTCAAGGACATGGGTTTTCTGTACACTGGTGATCTTGCCAGATTTGTAAATTTTGTTTATCTGTTTCACCAACAGTAGAAGCAGCCAGATTTAAATCTACTTCATATTGTGCTCCAGAATGGTATTTATCTTGGGTTAATTATTTGATTTGGAAAGCTTTCAAGGAATGAAATTTTATCTTATGTTTTGTTTAAATGGTGATTTGCAATCTACTACTAAAGTTTACACTGTGAATGAATGAAACTTTGTATTAATTACAAGTTAACTTTATTCTGGAGTTTTAGTTTAAGAACTTCTTGTAAGGCAACAAGTCTGATTAACTAGATGAATCAACATTCTCGCCAGTTTAAAAGATTTAATCTATCTTCTTCTTTTTTCTTTAAAACCATCGGTTAAAGTAGGTTTAAATATATGTTTGATCTTATAACAATCCAAAAGCTCAAAACCAGTAGGCCCCTTGAACATTACAACCATATTGACCACTTTGTGAAACAGCAATGTTGTGAACCAACATCAAAGACCTTGGGAGGTGATCAGTTTGATTGTTGATTGTCTTTTTGAGGAGAGGTGAGATATTTCACTTTTATCTTACCTACATGTTGTGGGTCAACTTGGCACCATCAACAGGATGTATGGATGCTTTGGATATTGAGGAACAGTATTTGGTAGACCCAAGATAGTGTTTGCATCTAAGTCTTTGTTATTTACAAGGGGATGTGTTTGAAGAGCGTGAAGTAATGAACTTCCCTCGGTAACCTTAGGTTGACTTGGAGCATGAGATAATGTTGGTTGGGGTATGGGTTGAACAATTTTTTGAAAGAGAGGTGTGGATGATATTGGTGGCATAATTCCAAGAGGTTTTTCCACAATAGTGCTTACATCAAAATCAGAAGGGAGTTTAGCCCCTTCCTTTGCCAATGCAATCATGTATTGTGAAGGATTAAGTCTCATCATTTTGTTGACAATCTTTTGGTTATCAGGATTTTGGACTATCTCCATGATTTTGTCTTGAGTCATTCCTAGGACATTGTTGGTGACATCTTCCACTTGGAAACCTCCCTCTTGAAGATCTTGTGGAAGTTGAGGAAGGTTGAGTGGGGGATTGCTAGATCTGATGGGGTTGATTTCAGGTGCAGTTTGACTCAAGTCACTTGAAGTGGAGGTTTCTTTGTGTTGCTTCCATTTTTTTCTTGTGTTGGGATCTAGTTTGGACCATAAAATAAGGATCAACTTTCAGGATTATGGGAGGTAAACCTCTAACTCCTTAGGTTGGTCTAAACTTTAGCTACAAAAAAGAAAATCTAAGATGTTAAGGATCAAATGGTGGTGATGAGATAAATGAAAGATGGATGATATGAATGATTGAACTCTTAAGAAACCTTCGAGGGATAATAGAGTTTAGGACTTTTTGGATTTGTTGTCTTTGGATTTGATTTGGATTTTGCTTTGGACTTTGATTTGGATTTTGGATAATGAACTCATAAACCCCAAGATGTTGGATGTTACCTTGGAATAAACTTGTTCACAAAGATGATAATTTCAAGTGTATGAAGAAGGATTCATCCACACACACTTAGCCAAACAAGATGATTTTTTTATTTTGATTTGAAGGATTTTCCAAAAGTCTAGTATGAAGGATTTTTCCAAGATTCCAAGAGTTGTTTGTGAGAGGGGATTTGATTGATGTTTTGGAATGGATGAAAGTGTTGATTTTGATCCTAGATGAACCTAGAGAGACTTTTGTTTACAAGACCTCAGTATTCAAGAACATGCTATACTTATAAGAAATTTTTCAACCCTAAGTGAGATACTCAAAGCATTGGAAGAGAGTTGGGTTTTGACAATAATAAAATGAGTACAAGTTTGGGTTGTCCTTTGATGCACGTTTGTAAAAGTTATAGACCAATCTTTCCCTAACTTGATAAAGCATAGACTGGCATTTCTTGAGATTTCTTGGACTAAGATGTTTGTGATGATTGATGGACTTTGGTTTTGGGACTTTGATCTTGTGGGAAATCATTTGAACAAACACATGTTTGGGGTTCAATTTTTCCTTTATCTTTGCTTAATGGGTTCTTTTTACCACAAACACTTTCTTGCTTATCTTTTCAACTAAATGTCTATGTCTCAATTTATTTTCATCCCACAAGGTCCATTATGTGGAGATCAAGAGAATAAAGGAAATATTTCCCAAATGGTGACTTTAGAGAGAGAAAATTGAGATATAGGCCCAAATATTTAGAATCCTTACAAGGATAGAATCCTTAGGGACAAGCAGTAATACTTGGACTTTTCAAAGGTATTTTCTCTTTCTAAAGGGTTTGAAATTTGATGACCTTGTTGAATGTTTTTTTTTGAGATTTTGGATCCAAGCAAAGTATTTAACTGACTCAAAAATTGCACAACCCTAGGATAGAAATGGCTATATTTGTTGAATTCCCACTTGGATTTCTCCAGATGTGCTTATTAAAAGTGGATGATTAGAATCTTGACCACACTGGCTCCCCTCCACAACACTCACTTCTATGGGTCATCCAAGCTTCAAGTTATCATGAATCTCCCATGACAAACTTTTCATCTCTACTCATAACCACAAGTATGTGGGATAGCTTTAGAATGACCATTCTTGCACCAACAAATATTAGGGATTTTGGCTTCTATACAAATTGGTTCTTAGTTAGGGTAATCGGGGACATAGCACCTTGTGGACGTCCAACAAGCCACTAAAGGATTTAATCAATCCTACTAGGGGCTCTTATACTTTTTATAGTAGTAGCCGTTTTGAAAGACACTGTATGGCTAAGGCCTACATACCATGAGGACTTGACAGTTTAGTCTCATCCATTTATATACCAGCCCAAGTGAAAAACCAGGTGGAGTCACCTTCAAATTGGTCTTAGGTAGACCCCTCTAATGGTGAAAAATAGCGAGTAAGTACATTCATAGTTCAATCAATCTTTGTTTGTGTGAACAAAGAGAGAACACATGCTATGCATTTTCTCACACTAGCAAGATTTGTTCAATTTTAAATATCCAAATTTGAAATGTGGAGGCAATCTTTTAGACAACCTAATAGCACTAAAATGCTTTTGATTCTCAAGATCATCGTGAATCATGAGAGAAGTGCATACACATTTGAATGACAAGAGTTTGTAAATAAGATTACAAAATAAAGAAAACATGAATTCTTTTTAGTCCTCAAAGGAAATAAATGAGTTCTTTTTGTAGCACCAAATTTGAGTGTGAAAGCTGATTTTTCAATTTTAGACCAAAATCAAAATTCTAGTGTCTAAGGTTCAATTTTAACCAACTTGACAAAATTTGAGTTGTAGGTTAATTTTAAGCCCAAAATTAAATCTAGTTGGTCTTAGGAAATGAATTACAGGAATTAAAGCCCAAGATTATCACAAAGAGAATTAAAAAATGCTTTTAAAACTTCAAATTTTGGTCCTCCCTTGTTTCTGGAAAATGCAATGCTCGACTGTAAATGTGGGACTCTACAAATGTCAAATGCAGCACTGAAAAGCTAAGGCAGTGCTCTGGTGAATGCTAAAGTGACACTCTATAGAAATAGAGAGCACAAATGTGGTGGAATTACAAAAGTGGCGCTCTACGGCAAGAATGTAAGACAGAAGACTGAGAATGAATATGTGACAATATATCAAAAGTGACATGACAGAGGTGTGTATATGCGATGCGACGTAGTGAATGCAACGATGTATGTCAAAAGTGGTGCTATGTGGCATTGCATTTGCAAAAAGGCGACGTCGCATTCCTATACCTACAAAAAATGAGAAAATTAAGTGAAATTGAACATTAAGTTGATCAGCCCTCCTTCTAGTGCCAAAATGTGAACACAAAACCTACACAAACTAACAAGAGATCACAAAATAAGTGTCAAAAATGTTAGAAAAGAAAATCTAATGTTCCCTATGAAATTCTTTGGCTAAATTCAAGAGAAAACATGAAATAACAAGACAACTAACAAAGTAAAGCATGTAATCTAAGTAAAATCAGCTAAACCTCCATCCCATAGGGGGAGCGGTGCTCCTTTGATGTGGAAAGAAGCCCTTTCCTAACCCCTTTGATAAGCTTGATGAAGTGTAGATGATCTAAGTTTAAAATTGACTATAATCTAGCTAAATTGCTTGAAAATGATGAAAAACTATGGAGTGAAATGCCTATAATAATAATGCTCTAAGTTGTGGATCCATAGTATGAAAAGGATGCCTCTATTTATAGAATACAAGGGTTGAAGAATGGAGGAAATTGGTGAATGTGGGATAAATTGAGAGCCACTGATAATGTGCCAAGTGTCACAATTTTATTGGATGAGGGTGGATCACATTTTGGGAAATGTGTGAGTGGAGGAGGATGGAAGAGAAGTAAATGTTGTAAGAGGAATTGAATGAGATTTGAGAGGATGTAAAAGGATTTAAAAGGTTGTAAGAGAATTTATTGCAAATGTGAGAGGATGTGATAGGTTTTTGAAAACCTTTGGAGGGAAATTGAATGAGAGGTGTTTGAGAGGAATATTCCTTGGAATATGCCTTGGTGAGGATAAATAGATGAATTAAATAATTAATTGAAATTATTTTCATGTGCAACTTGGTTAGTTGAACATGAGTTGATTTAACTCTTCAGGAGTTAAAACTTGGAGGAATTGATAATGATGATTAGAAAGTTGATTTAGGATTAATTAATCCATAATTAATTAATTGGAGAGAATTAGGAGATGTGACATTTGATTTGATTGATTTTAATCAAATGGGAGGAGTAAAAAGAGATTTAATTAAATGAGATGAATAATTAGTTAAAAGAAGGAAGAATTAATCAATAAATTTAATTATTTGATTAATAGTTGAATTTGTTGATTATTCAATTAATTGATCAATTTGAAGTGATTTCAAAAGAAACAGTGTTAGTTGATCAAAATAAAATGCATAGTATTAATCAAGACTTTTTACGTGTCTACAGTAAGGTACAACCACAATCTCCAAACCAAAAAGATACAAATGCCACACATCTTTTTTCAATAGAATCAAAGATGTCATAACTCTCACTACAATCTAAAGGAAAAATCCAAGAGCTCCTTATGACACCAACAACCATTGCAAAAAACCATTCATCTTCTAATCAAATATTATCCAAGGCTCACTACATACTATAACAATAATATCTTAGAACCAAAATATTGAAGAAAAAAAAACATAGAATGTATTATGTAATTGCATAAAGCTCCTATTGAAAGTAATATCAAGTTATACATGGCATCATGACTAATATCATTTCCAACACTTTACTAAAAGTGAACAAAGCTTCTCATGCACCATAAACTACTATTATAGATTCAAATGAACAATTATATTAGGTACTCCTAATAACCATCTCTCACAACAATAAGCATACCAATGTAATAATGGTGACCAAGAATAAGGCCTAACAAATAAAATTCTCATCAGACAATTTTACAAGATCTACACATATGAAACATCTCAAAGGAGAAATACATAATCATAAAGATTAGATTCAACCCCACATTAGTATCATGCAAAACATAGATAATCAAGTATAGCATGTGGATTTCCAAAACTCAAACACCAAAATCAACGTTAGATCTGATTTTCCAAACAAATCCATATAGGAGTAACCATAGATCAATAAGAACCCTTCAAGCAACTATGCAAACCTATAACTATCTCCATCCAAAACACCCTGAATATAGTTTCATCACAAATCTACATATCACATATTTTAGTTAACATGCATAACATGCAAAACCATCTTTGTAAATCTAAACATCCATACATTCACATCAAACATGTTATCTGAATAATGGAATAAGTACAAATCTACAAACCCATAGCTGAAATCAAGAGTAAACTACAACCCAATAGGAAAAACCAAGTTGTCTAGGAGCTTATAACTTATGAAACATATCAACTCTACAACTCTCAAAGAGGTTAGTGGTTTATCTTCTAGTGCTTTCATGTATCCAAGGACTAAAACCATGAATCCAACATAAGCACTCCATTTTGTAGTCCAAATCGAGAGTTTTTATCCATGTGACTAAGATGTCTCTACCCATTCAACATGAACACATTCTCACTACACATGACCACAAGGTAAAGGAACAAAACCACCAAACAAGAAGATATACACATATTGTCAAATAAGAGCTCCAAATCAATATCATTGTAAATGAAAACACATGATCAACTCCAAAATACTCCATCTTTAACTTCCAAAGCTCATATCCAATACCACTAAACTTTTCAATGTCCAACCAAGATAAGCTAGCCATGATGTCTTATCACATTGAATTTGAAATTGCAAGAAAACACAACACACTCCCACTACAACAAAAAACCTAATCAAACACTCCAAGAAATGTGTCCCCTTCTTTAATCAATCCAACTTAGCTTTGATACCAAATGTTGAAAAACATGATAAAACTTTACAGTGAAAATATGAAGATAATCAAGTATGCATCCAAATTAATAGATAGTAATAAATCAAAGCTGAAAAATAGCTTACAATAAAGATGCAAACCATAACTCAAGAATTATATGGAGAAACACTTTTGGGAAAAAACTCCACACCCAAAGAGATCCAATACTTGTATTAATCCTTCAAATGAGTTACATCAATACAACTTCTCCCTCTGAATCACTATAATATTTCATGGATTCAACAACTTGCAACTTAACTTGTTTTCCCTTCAACTCAAGCACTGAATATATAGGCATGAGAGAAAACACAAATCAAGAATGGTCTTCAAAACCATTTAGGCATAAATCACAAAGAAAAGAAACTTCCTCTTTCAACTTGTGATTTTATCCATTTTTAGTAATGTTCACATGCAACTAAAAAATCTTTTTTTATCTTTTTCCAAGCTCACATTCAAATTCCCCTTGTTTATGCTCTTTTTAAGTTGACAATTAAAAACACTTTGCAAGTTTTCATAATTGTATTTAGAAACTTTCATGACAACTAAAAGATAATTACAAATTGTCAATTAATAATTAAAAACAAAGCAAGGTTGAGACATTTTCTCAACAATTCTGAAGCTAAACATCACAAATTCTTGTATTTTATCTTTCTTGACTATATCCCATGAAATCAATGTGACATTTTTTCTCTCATTGGATCCCTACAGTAAGAATTTCATCTACACTTCGACCTGTTCTTTGGTTGCTTTGTTCATAATTTCTATGTATGACACCATATAGATAGGGATGGAAACAATGACTGTCTTGAGCATGATAATCCTCCCTACCAATGTGATACATTTACCCTTCTATCACTTTGTTTTCTTCTTGCGCTCGGTAACTACCTCCTCCTACAAATTGGAATTAATGGCTCCCCCAAAAAGAGGCATCTCAAGGTACTTATCTGAAAGGTGTTCAATAACAAAACCAAAATAATTTGCTATTCTACGTTGCACCACTCTACTTGTATTAAAAAAATAAATTCTTGATTTTTCCTTACTTATGAATTGCCCCAACACAATATTGAATTCTTCAAGGGTATTCTTTATATTTTCTATTTCTTAGATTGTTGGATTGCTATAGAGGATGGTGTCATTTGACAAGATTTGATGTGTGATTGTCAAGAATTCATGTGCTATCTTGATGCCTTTCCATAGTCCACTATCCTCCATAGTAGAAATATGTTGACTAAGTGCATCAACCATTATCACAAAGAGAAAGGGAGAAAAGGAATCACCTTTCATTAATCCACTTGCCCCATAAAAAAAATCCACACAAGATCCCATTGATCACCACTAAATATCTTGGGGTTGAGATGCAATAGAAAATCCATTTGAGTCATTTCTTTCCAAATCCATTATTTTCCATTATCTTCATTAGAAATATTCATCTTACTCTACTATAGGCTTTTCTTATGTCTAATTTAAGCATCATACCTTTGAGATTATTCTTTTAATTGAATGGATTACCTCATGAGTGATAATAATCCCATTAGTGATGTTTCTTCCAAGGAAAAATCCACTTTGTTCCTAAGATATAAGTTTCAGAAGTACTATTTTTAATCTGTTAGCCATGACCTTCACTATGATTTTGTAGATGGTATTACATAAAAAGATGGGTATGTATTCTATGAATGAAGAACAGTCTTGCTTCTTGGGGATGAGAATAATATTGGTATTTTAAAGATCCTTTAACATCTTTACTTTCTTCCTCGATTATTCCACCAGCTCACAGATGTTTCTTCCCATAAATTCCCAACATGTCTAGCAGACAAGTGTAGGAAATCCATCTAGATCAGGAGCCCTTTCTGAATGGAGTTAAAAAGTGGTCACTTTTACTTCATAGATATTTTGGAGTCTAAAAAAGCATTGTCTTTAGTCATCACTAGCTTTAGGATCATGTCTATGAATGATTTTGTAGAGGCTCCAAGGAGTCCTTACTACCAAGAAGATTTTAAAAGAAAGAAATCTTAGCCTTCTAAATTTTTGAGACCTCCATTTTTAAGCTACCATCGTCAACCTTTATTTATGTTATCTTTTTCCAACCTCTTCTAATTTTGGTGGAATTATGGAATAATTTGTTGTTGAGATTGTCCTCTCCAAGCCATGCCTCCTTAGGTTTAGATTTCCAATAACATTCCTCTCTAGCTAGCACTTCATTGTAATTTTTCATCAATAACTTATCCATGTGGAATTCTACTTGTGTCATTACATGCCTTATCACTGCCTCACTCTGAACTTCCAATTTTTCTTCCAAACATACTTTCTCTTGAAAAATGTTTTTTAATGAAACTCGATTCCACATTTTCAACTTCTCTTTTAAATTCCATGTATCCTTTTATGAAACATAAAAATATGTGTCCCTTCAAAAGGGATTGGGTTAGTCCACCATACTCACATTAGCTCCTTCAATTTGAGGCTATGAAACCATATTTTCTCAAAGAAAAATTGACACTTTGGTAATGTGGATATCCTTTGTGATATTTAAGTCCATAGGAAAATGATAAAAAAATTAGGATCAATTAGATTTCGGATGTTGCTAAGAATGACCACTGAACCTAATTTTTTATAGTAAGAACCTATCAAGCCTCTCTGTGATGTTGGTGAATATGCTTCTCTGATTATTTCATGTGTAAGTCCCTTTGGATGGGGCTATATTGATCAAATTATTACTGCTTACAAATTCAATAAAGTCCCTTTGTGATTGCATTATTTTTTCTAGCCACCCGGACTTTTCTTTTGGATCCAAAATGGCATTAAATTTATGAATTTCCCATTCATTTCTTGACATTGTTTTCTATTATTATTCCAAATATCTTTCTTTTGAATATCCAATATTCAAACCTCAAACCACTTTGCAAAAAAATTAAGCACATCACAATAGGTTTGTACATGCTTACTAAACTAACTCCCATGCACTATCCATGCTCTTTCATCAAAACCTAACCTCTAGCCATCAAATTAAGCCAAAACGCCATGGAATATCAACTAGGGAATCATCTTATTTCCTCAAAACTCTCATCCTTATTCATGCCAACTACATTAACACAAAACCTACTCCTAATTGTGCCATTTCACCAAGTTATAGCATGATTCACTTGGTGGAATGGCTTAAAAGTTCAGTTTATGCACTCAAACCCTCAAATAGGGTTTTACTAGACCGCCTACAGTAAATTGCTTGTAAAATTCTTCTACCTTGATGAAATAAAATCACACAAAATCCAAAACCTTCTTAATTCATACCACCATAATATCCAATGCAATTTAGAACAAAAACAATAAGTACATAACCATATTGTATCCTATAGCAGCAGATTTGAATGTGAACACACAGAAATTGAGAGTTTTCTTATTGCTTCTTCCAACAAAATCAATTCCAGAAGACTACCTCAAAGTTTTAGAGGCATATTTAAACTTGTCTAACCAAAAACAAATGATCCATAACTGAGTTTTGAACTTGCAACTCTTCAACTTCCCAAATGTGACAAAAGTGCAATGTTGTAATGCAATTTTTTGACAATATTTGCAAAATGAGACAATATTTCCTAGAACTGACCCAACATAGAATTAATACATTTTAAATGGTCTATTATGACTTTATTGCATGACAAAAGACTCTAAAAACCCAAAAACCTATCAAATGACCATATTTAATACATAAGTTGTTTTGGTACCCTTGCACCATATACTCATAAGGGGTGATGGGTGCACTAGCGGCGGTAAAGGTGGGTTGTGGACATAAATATTTAATATTGTTTTCCCCACATATGGATGCCTAAAATGGGATAATAAAAGATAAAGGAAATGATAAATAAGTGACTATTTGGATTCTCCAATTGGGTGCTTGGATAGAGGTAATAGGTGTCACTTGGTTTTCCATCATTTATTACATTTAATGTAATGTTTATCTTCTCAAGTTTTGGTGCCCAAGTTGAATGGAAAGTATTGGAGCCAAAATTAATTTATTTTTGTATTTTGAGAAGGTAATCCAAAGGTTGGGTATGTTTGGAATGAAGGGTCATCTTTGGGTACCTTGTTTGGTGCATTAGATTCCTTCACAAGTCTATAAATTCAGCCTCTTGGATGTAGAATAAGAGAGGAACAAATTAATGTAGTGTTACTCTGCAGGAACAAGGATAGGTGGAGGCATAAGGAGGTTGTTCACAGGTACACAAGTGTTGTCATGTTGGAGTCAAAGAGTAGAATGGAAGTGGTTGTATTATAATCTCATTTATTTGATGATAATAAATTATTGGCCTCTCTTCTTGGTGGATTTTTTTCTTGCAAGGGATTCTCCACATAAATCTTGTGTTATGTGATGCTCTTAAGTTTTTGATTTTTTTCTCATTGTTACTATCTTATTCTAATTATATTATTTATTTATTATTGTTGTAATTTCACATAAGGTAGTGTTTATAAGCATGTTAAGTTGGCTGGTTTTTAGCATCATAAAGAAGATGGGTCTAATCATGGTATTTCCATATTAATGAAACTAAATTTTCAGATTTGCATATAAGTTTCATATTTTCATGTTTTAGTAGTCCAATCCTTGTATCTCATCCATTGAAGTTATTTTTAGATAGAGATTGAATTTTCCAGCAATCGATATTCAACCTATTTATTTCTCATCATATATCTACCACATCCACCTCATCTTCATTTTTAAACAAGGAATCTCACTCCATGTTTGTTTCTATATCATGTTTCAGTGTCACCATGTTTTCTTCTTTTCCTTGTTCCACAATTTCCATTTTTTCTTTGTTTTCGATTCTTCTTCCATCATGTTATTCTCATGGTTAGTTTCTAAATTTTCTTGGGCTCCCCACATCTTGTCCCATAAATTAGGATGCTAGCAACGTCTATAGGGGGATATCATTTTCTTTTCCTAAATCATCATCCTTCACTTCTATATTCCTAATCTAGTGTGTATTATATTATCTCCAAATGTTTCAAAACTTTGTAAGAAATTGTCAGTAATTTTATTTGAAGTGGTTGTGAGCCTTTTATCTTATATAAAAAAACATCAGTGTTTTGATATCAATGTCACGTGTCCATTGTTCTTCCCCCACCACTAACTTGATTGACTTTAGTGTTTTGTGAATTAGTACAAGATGTATTCTAGCATAAATTATGATTTCATTGTTATGGATATTGTCTTCTATTATTCATCCAATTTTGTCTCCTATCATGGCTAAACATCTCCTAGACTAGTATTTGTATGTAAAATTGTACAATCTTATCCATATCAGTCCTTCGGTGGGTGAAGACTTCAAAGGGTTGAAATTTGACTTCCATTTCTACAAATATAAATGAGTTCCCTTTTCACCATCTATCAAATTCCATTATGCTATCCCTTAGTTCTTCAAATTAAAAATATCACCATGAAGAAACCTTTCAGCAAAAAATTTAAAACAAGATTAGCTTTCCAATGTTTGATCACCCAATCATCAATTTCCTCCATGGAGAATCATTTCCTAAGAATTGGCCAATTAGGGCACTACTTTCTTTCTCTCTAGAATCCTTTACAATAGGATCTGTGACATCTATCCAGATATCCATCATCCTTCATTCCAATTTTGTCACTTGGCCTTCACCAACCATGTATCCTTCTTTACAAATTTCTCAAACCTCTTCAATGTTCATTCCATTCTGACTTGCTTTGAGTTTTGTCTATTATGCTCTATCATTTGCAGATACATGCACCAATTTTAGTTCCAAATTTATATGATTTTTATCATAGTCTTATTAGATAATTAATTCATCATAGGTGTTATATCTAGGTATCTAAGTCATCCTTAGATAATTTATTTAATTAATTCCAAAAGAGTTTTTTAATTTATTAATTAAATATTCAAGATGCATTTAATTAATGTTAAAAAAATGATCCAATTGAATAATTAAATAAAATTAATTATTTAACTAATGATGGAAGTGGATCTATAGGATAGACCTGGTGTGACACTAATGAAAAATATGGGAATATATTTTTAGTAGCCACACTATGCTTTAGAAACAAGCATTTACCAAATTAGAAGATTTAAAAAAAAAAAAAAAAAAAGAATACTTATTAAATAGCATCCTTTTGTTCTCCATCAACCATTGTTATTGAAAGGGTAATAGAAATTTTGAATTTCTATCTAATCATTGGATTGATCTATTGGAGGATGTTATCCTCAATGACAAGTTGGAAAAGTGGCAAAATGTTGATAGATTATTGGACAATAATAGCAAGGTAAGCCTCACTACACAATAAATCTTGTCAATAATTTCATTGATGATAGCAGAGAGGGTTTAATAATATCCCAACAAAGGTAGCATGGAATATAAATATTTAACTTGAGTCATTATTTTCAATTGGTTTGAAGTGGAATATTATCAATTTCTACCTTTCTCAACCACAATGGAGCCTCTATACTTATTATATTCTAGTGTTTGGAAATGGAGAAATAACAATGACCCATCTAAGGAAAGTTTCTTTGAAGAGGAAGACATTATGAAATAAATTCAAGAGATTATGGTCCAATACTTCATTAAATATGAAACTCAATGTTGTAAGGAATCAAAGGTAGCAGAACAACTTCCTACACTAATCTTGAGAGGAGAATAATGCAAAAATTTATAGATATTTTCAACAATTATAGAAACTTAAAAAAAAAAAACATAAATATGATGCATACTACAACACAATGATTTACATGGGGAAAACCCTTTCAGGATAAAAACCTCACTCTCCAAAATCCACCCAATATATTATTCCAAAATCATGCAAAGATTGCAATATACTTGAAAAGCAAGCTTCTCACAGGAGTATCTCCAACTAAAGATCCAGAGACAACACGATCACTATTAGACTCTCAAAATACATCACTTTACTCAATCGTAATATAACACCCTCATAAAATAGGGTTACCTTCTAGTGCAAGACAATCCAACAAAATATCTACCATCAAATCCGAGACCTAATGATGAATGTCCTAGATTTATAGTATATCATTAATTTAATGTATGTCATTAATTCAATAGTTTTTGTTAACATATTTTTGTTAACATGCACTTTACTCCACCCCATGTTCCCATTGTATATTACAACTATCTGTGTAACTAGTAAATACATTAAATATATCCTATCAACAATAAAACTTATATAATTGCAAGGTTGAGACACATTTTCCCAACAAATCTCCCACTTGTCAAACACCTTGCAAGAGCAACAGGAAAGTATAAACATGGTCTCTTTATTGCTAGTGGCTGAAAGGACCATAGTCTCTTACCACCATCTAAACTTCTCTATTTTCATAGGCTTAGTTAAAGAATCAAAAACATTGATCAAATTATCTACCTTAACTAGCTTCACCATGTCATCTTCGACCATATCTCTAACAAAATGATATTGCACATCAATGTGCTTGGTCCTAGCATTGAAATGTTAGGTTCTTGGCTAGAAACATTGCACTCTGGTTGTCGCAATAAATTCTCACTACACCTTGTTTTATTCCAATATCTAAACACAATCTCTTAATCCAAATGGCTTCTTTACAAGCATAAGTAGCTATCATATACTTAGCTTCAATAGTGGACAAAGCAACCACATCCTATCCCTTATCCAACTAATTGCACCACAAAATAAAGAAAACACATAAGCATTGTTGGATCATTTGCTATCAACATCACCTACCTAGTCTAAATCTGCATAACCATGAATATCAAGGGAAATCTCTACTTTAGTAAAATTACTATGATAACACAAGGAATACTATGAGGTACCATGCAAATATATAAAGACTATTTTAATTACATCCCAATGAACTCTACTAGGATTATACATATATCTCGAAAGAACTCCCACTACTTGGGCCATGTTTGATCAAGTACAAACCATAGCATATACATCAAACTTCCAACTGCACTCTAGTAAGGAACTTTTCTCATCTCTTCCATCTTTGATGGGGATGTTGGACAATCTGAAATAGATAACTTTTTTTCAATTAAAAAAGGAACACATAATGGTCTACAATCATGCATGTTAAACCTATATAAAATTGAATTGGCATGCTTACTTTGGAAAATCCATAGTGTTCTAGTCACTCTATCTCTTCTAATTTCCATCCCAATAATGTGCCTAGCTACACCAAGATCTTTCATTTCAAATTTAGCTACAATTTCAGATTTTAGTTCTAAAATCATACTTTTCCCTTTACCAAAAAATAACATATCATCAACATATAATGCAATAAATAGGAAACAATCACCATCAGTTTTATAATAAACACAATGATCTAATTTAGAATGCTCAAATCCCAAACTCAACACATATGTATCAATTTTTTGGTATCACATCCTAGGAATCTTTTTAGGCCATACAAAGATTTCTTCAATTTGAAAACTAATTTACTTTTACCTTTCACCACGTAGTGCTCTTGCTATTTCATATAAATATCATCCTACAAGTCACCATGAAGGAAGTCAGTTTTCACATCCATTTGCTCAACCTCTAAATCATAAGCAATTGCAATAAAAAGCAAAAATATAATGGATGTCATTTTTATAATAGGAGAAAATATCTCACCATAATCAAAACCCTCAACTTGAGAGTAACTTTTCATAACCAACCATTCTTTGTACTTATCAATACCTCCATCTAAACCAATATTTTTCTTGAGCACCCATTTTCAACTAACATGTTTTCATCCTTTAGGAAATGGTACAAGATCCCATGTATCATTATGTTGACGGTCAAAATGGCACAGCAACAGTTAAACCGAATATTGCTACTCTGTTTCTCCTAAAAGAGAAAGATAACACATGGATATATTAGCTCCCAAGGTCTTTGTAGTTGGTTCTCAACTGTGTTGATGTCCCTCAGTGGTCAATGTAATATTAATGTTCAAGGGGCCTACTAGTGTTGAGCTTCTGGACTATTCTGGGATCAAACATCAACTTAAACCTACTCCAATCAGGGTTTTTAAAGAAATAGAAAAAGATAGATCAGGGCTTTGGAACATCAAACAATGATACTTCATCCAAATTAACCAAACCTGACACCTTCCAAGGAATTCATAACTAAAATTGCAAAACGAAATTAACTTGTGACTAACACACAGTTTCATCCATTCACAGTGCTAACTCCAATAACAGATTGCAAGTTACCATTCAAACAAAACATCAAATCAAACTTCATTCCTTGAAATCTTCTCAAATCAGATGATTAACTTAAGATAAGCAACATTCTGAAACACAACATGAAGTAGATTAAGATCTGGTTGCTTCTACTACCCATAAAACAAATAAGCAACATTTACAAATCTGGCACAATCACCAGTGTATAGAAAATCTATGACTCCAAATTGTTTCCATTTATACTAATAAGACTGAAAGATACATTATTGCCTTCTACTGAATCTAACTCCTATCTAAGAAGACAAAAGAAGCTCCCATCACAAAGAATCAGGATGCAGCTTTGTCTCCTCTACTACTGCTAACTTCTAACTATCAATTTTATAACTACCAATTCTAACCTTCCCAAAGGGGCAAGAATGCCATATATACAGAATGTACCCAAAAGAATGCATTGTCCCTTGTATTAAGGTTTTACAAAATATTTGCTTTCAGGAGAGTCGGCTCTCAGATCTTTTAAAAAGAGTCAAAACTGCATTCAATGTGAAGCCCTGTTGTCCATGTTGATGAGAGATTGTTCTGGGAATCCCCTTAGATCTCTTGCAGCTGCCGCATCTACTTTGGCCTTTCGTGTCCATCTTTCAACTCCATCGGGGCTGCCTTGAATGTTGTAAAGCATTTTTCCATTAATACTGATCTGCCCCTCGCCATTGGTCACCACAGCTATCCTTGTGAGTCATGGTTGCTTCTTTCCTTCGGCCTCCTTCATGTTCAAAACCTTTTTGCACGTTCATCGTCTTCTAGAAGCATCATCGGGCCTCTCTTTGGGTTTGAACATCATCATCTGAGTTGTTCCATCACCTTGATCTCAAAAAGAATCCATGTCGTTTGCATCCTGTTGGTCTTCTCCACAGCGGTGGTCAATCGGTCAATGGGCCAATAGGCCATTCCTTTAGCTTCTTTCGATTCGTTAGACATACGCCACACAGGATTATCAGGCGGTCAAAGGTGGTCCACATTGAATCGCATGTCGGTGAGACACTAATCGTGTCTCCTTGATGTGATTTTTCCTCTTAACAGCTATCGGCATAGCGGGTGATAGTCGATGAGACCTTTCGGTGAGCTGTAGAAGTCATATCGAGCCCACAAAGACTATCGGCATGACAGTCGTCAGTCGGCATGACCCCGTGGTGAGGCCCCTTCTCTCTCAGCGAGCACATTCTTTATTGGCCAAACCCTTCTGGGTCGGTGAGACTTCATGGCGATGTCTTACCTTCTCCCCGAGCTCAAGCTCCTTCTATTTCGGCAAGACTTTACACTGTTCACCAGAGGTCATGCCGAGCCCCTTAGTCCTTCAGGGAGCTCCTTCTGAGCTCAAATTTCTTTTGGTGAGACACTTCAGAGTCGCCCAGACACCACGCCGAATGCATCCAATCTCCCCGAAGGCATATCTTATTGATGAGACATAAAGATCTTGCCGAGACCTTATGGTGATGGAATCCCCTTCTATCGATGCCTTCATCTCATGTTGGCAAGACAATCCCACATCGGGGAGACCTTTCCATAGACACCCTATGTTTCACCGAGGAATCTCCATAAGCTCACCTTTTGTCACCGTGACAATCTGATTCTCTCCCCAATGAAGCAATATGTTAGTGTGACATCAGGGGTCAGCAAGACTGTAGGACCTCATACTGATAGACCTCCTCTTGTGCTTTGTTGGTGAGACTTGATGTACTCGCCAAGACATCTCTCCGCCACAAAAGCCTCTCACCGAGATATATCCCCATCGGCGGTTGGCAAGACTTAAGGTGCTCGGTAAGACCACACGCCAAAGGAACAACTCTCGCCAAAGTGTCCACTCCCTACGTGCTAGTCAGTGAGACATAAACATCTCGCCAAGACCTTTCTCCGAAGGAGACTTTTATGCCGATGGGAAGTCACCAGGATGATGATTGATATCTTGTCGATAGGATCTTGCATGTGAATTCTGATCGCTATGACATCCCTAAGGTCTCACCGATAGGCAACACAGATGCCTATTAACCAAATGCACTAGTAGTTGGCAAGACATCTACAAGGTCTTTTCGACTTTCTTCTTAGAGAAAAATTATGACCAACTGGATTGAGGAATGCACTGCAACTGAGCTCCCTTGGAAAATTTCATTATGTGTGTGATTTGATCCTGCAAAACAGAGTCCACATCAGTCCTTAGAAGCACATAAGATACATTATCATAAGATACACTGTTGTCTATGAAAATTGCATTCAATTTCTAGCAAGAAGAAAACCAATTTAAGTCGAGAACCAAAATTCAACAAAACAAGAAGGAAAACTCAAGAAGAAAACAAAAGAAACCCCCAAGAGCAAAGCAAACAACCAAAGGAAAAGAAAGAAAAAAGAAAGGGGGACCCATTTTGTTCCAAAATAAAATGGGGTGGTTATGCAGGGCATAACAAATGGCGACTCGGCTGGGAAAATGGTTTAACCATTTTCATGAAACTGAAGGATTCAGCTACCCAGAACTCATGGTTCATGAATATCACAACTCTAGTTGGGTTAGTTATAAAAACCAAGGTTGAGCTAGAATCTCAAATGTAAATCATCGCTGGCTACCCCTGAAATCCATGTGTGTGCTTGATTGTGCATCACTCTTTTGAAAAGTTTTCTTCACCTTTCGAACAACAATGTGCAAGATTTGAGCTACATGGGTTGATTCCCTTCGGCTATTGTGCAATGATATCCTAAGCATTGCTCCGCTGCCAGTCAGGCGTCCATAGCCCTAATGGAGATACCTCTAGTTTCCTCACAGCATTGCTCTACTGCAAGTCAGGCGTCCATAGCCCCGGTAGAGATACTGGAATCACCCATTCATATTGAGTCTTTTTTTCTCTTTAGATAATTCTTTTCTTTTCCTTTTCTTTTTTTCTCTTGGAGTTTCAGATATTTCATTTAATTCTTTCTCGATATGTCAGATGTTTGACACCTGATCTAGGTTGAAAACTACCATGGACCTCATAACAGCAATTGGGAGATCGGATTTTTCACTCAAATATTACAACACTATCATCCTAGGAAAAATATACCATTACAAGAGGAGATGATCTTAATGATTTGTGATAGATTTAGGGGAGCTAATGAAGGTCATTTACTTTGCATCCTGTTTTCAAAACTTTCCACAGCTCTTGTTGACAATGGGCATAAGGAAAAAGTTTAGAACAAAATCACCCAATCAGCAAACCTAAAAATCCCTAAACCACTTCTCTCCTAATAACCAAAAGTATACTTCAGCTAACAGCCCACCATTTTAAAATGGAAAGAAATAGATAAACCCCAAAGAACAAAACAAGACAGAAATAAAAGAACAAAGGAAATGAAAGGAAAGAAGAGGAAGAACAAGCAAACACCCAACAGGCTATTTACAAACAGAAAAGAAAACAAACTACTTACAAACAAAAAACAAGAGGACACAGGAAAAAGAAAACAAAAGAACAAAAAGAAAACTAACTAAACCAAAAAATAATACTAACCAATCCTAATCCTAAACTAACTCCAAAGCTAAGCCTTACAAATACAAAACTGTAAAATTTGTATATTGACTTGATTGATTTTTCATTATGTGCAATAATCTTAACCTACTAGGCACATTTTTAAACCTAGAAAATTTATCTTTACACTCAGAAATATGAATTTTATAGGCAATAAGTTCATTTTGAGGGCATAAAGCTTGAAATATTATCAGTTGTGGGTTCTCAGTTTTGTCATGATTTACCCACAAACAGGTTTTATTATCCCCAATGCCATAATCAAACTAAAAATCATTGAAACACAGAGGATAATGAAAGGACACCACCTGATTCTAAAGATTTCTAGTTACTAATGCAGAATTGTGTTGTATGAACTCCTTCTCTCAAGGTCTTATCTCATGGAACATCACAGAAGAAAGGTTTGTCTCGGAGCTGGGATATTCACTGACCAGCATCTTTGTATTCATCTCGGGTATAGAGTCAAAAAATTTCTGGATTTCTTGAGATGAAGTCTTACTTTCAACATTCTCTTGAAACATGTCACCCCCAAGGGTTTGAGAATCTACATCCAGCTTATCACCATTGATGTCAGGGATACTGGCACATGGTGAACAAGGATTTCCTTTGAACTCATTTGAATGCACGAAGTCAGAGCCAGGAAAACACTTTCTCAATTCATATTCCTGCACATCATCAACAAGAACTTGTCATTCAACATTAGATTTATCGGCATTAAGATCAAATTGATTAGTTGATCCTAAGCAAGGACTTTCTTCAATCGACACATTTGAGCAAATAAAATCAAAATCAATAAAATACTCCCTTGTTTCATTCTCTTCGTCATGTTGAAGAGATTCAACTTCTGAGATAACCTCTTGGTCCTTTTCTTGGCATTCCTCTGCTTCATTCAAATGTACCCCGTCATGAATTTCCTCATGGAGCACTTGACTGATTTGCACATCTACTTGAACTTCTCCCCTTAAAATTTCATTTTGGCATTTAATTCCTTGTCTTTGACCATAAGATTCATTGACAATCTCATCTTTAAGTGTGTTATATGTTTCAACCCGTCCACTACTTAAATCAGCAGAGTCATCTTCTTGTGTTAACCCATCAAGGTGTGTTTCTTCCTCATCCACCATCATGAAAGAATCTATGAATGCATCGATGAATCCATTCTCCACTTCTATCAAGTACTCACTAGGTAGAGGAGTTTCATCAGTTGTTGAATCCATCTCAATGCAAGGATCAAAGTCATCGAAAGATAGGGAAGAATTAAATCTCTTCACACAGTCACTCTAATCATTTTGGATGGACTGATCATCATCTTCATATGTGCTAGTTGTTTCATCCTCTTCATTTGGGGGATGCGTACTCCAAGGATCTTCCATAAGTATTCCTTCAATAAAGATCAGTTGCTTGAAGTATAACTCCATCCTTCCTAGGAAGACATGGCAGTCCATATGAGAGTGTTGATTAGTTTGATGTATCCTACATCCACCTGGCCCAACAAGTTCTGATAGTTTCAGATCTCCCAACTCTTCTAATTTCTCCCTTATTCAATTTTGGATATGAGGGATATCAATCCAACATGAACCATGTTCCTTTGTCCACCCCTCGTCACCCTAATTCTCATCTCGATCAGGAGAGTTGTTCAAATCGTTGGAAGGCATTGTTGATTTCTCATAACAGCAATCCCATATTAATACCTCATCTCTTTCAAATCCATCGTTAGTACTAGCATTTTCAACAAAGCTAGATTCCATCTTAAGATTTGCATTATGCTCTAAATTTACACCCATTTCATACTTTTTACCAAACAAGTCATCAAAGTTATATACTTGCTCATCAAATGTTTCCTCGACAACTTCATTATGATGTAATGGACTATGCTTTGAAATATGACTGAAAAGAGATGATATGGTTACAAATTCATTGATAAGATGAGTACTTAACTCTATGATTGGATTTTGTAAAGATAAGTGCTCCCAGTGGTCTTGTGTGGGATTGACCTGATATGGGGTGTTGGCGAATGTGGTGCTTGGAACCTTAGGAAGGCTATAGCTGCTTGGTGAGAATGGGCGCACTTGGGCAGGGATGGTGGGTGAAGTGGTATAAGGCTGCAGATGATGGGAGTTTGCAAGCACGAGAGGATTATAACCCTGAGTTTGGCTATCTGAATTCCTAGTGTCACCTCTAAATTGTGCCAATAAGAGAGCTTTTCTCAATGCATCATGCAAGGATGTAGCCTCACCACAACATCTGAATTTGGTTACAAATGAGGGGTTTAAACCCAAATAATAATGTTCTATCAGTATATAATCATCCACAACCAAATCTAAAGATTGCACCCTTTGATAGATGAACAAAAATTTGTGGTTAAATTGATAAATGAGTTCTAATGGTATCCTTTTCGTAGCTGCAAATTCATGTAGTGGGTGTAGTTTATGAGGATTAAACTGATCTAAGAATAATATTTCTAGTTCTATCCATGAATAAATAGATTTTGGTGGTAGATCATCATACCATTGCCTGGCTATATCCTGAAACGTTTTGATGAACAATTGACAAATGACCTCCGCATGCTGAACCTAGAGAAAAGTACGTACACGCCTGCAAATTCCAACATGTTCAGAAGAATTTTGTCCATTGTTAGGGAAAAATAAAGGAATCCTATCATACAGGTGACCAGGGATTTCATGGAAAAATCCTGGTATAGACAAAGCACTACCCATTAGAGCTGGGTTTTCCAAGACCTAACCTAGTCCAACTCACAACAATCCAAAATTGCTCAAGGCGGCCCTCCTTCTAGCGCCAGCTTCTGTTGATGGTCGAAATGGCAAAGCAACAGTTAAACATAATATTGCTACTTTGTTTCTCCTTAAAGATAAAGATAACACATGGATATCTTAGCTCCCAAGGTGTATTTGGTTCTCAACTGTGTTGATGTCCCTCAGTGGTCAATGTAACAGTAATGTTCAAGGGGCCTACTAGTGTTGAGCTTCTAGACTGTTCTGGGATCAAACATCAACTTAAACCTACTCCAATCAGGGTTTTTAAAGAAACAGAAAAAGATAGATCAGGGCTTTGGAACATAAAACAATGATACTTCATCCAAATTAACCAGACCTGACACCTTCTAAGGAATTCATAACTAAAACTACAGAATGAAATTAACTTGTGACTAACACACAGTTTCATCCATTCACAATGCTGACTCCAATAACAGATTGCAAGTTACCATTCAAACAAAACATCAAATCAAACTTCATTCCTTGAAAGCTTCTCAAATTAGATGATTAACTTAAGATAAGCAACATTTTGAAACACAACATGAAGTAGATTAAGATCTAGTTGCTTCTACTGCCCATAAAACAGATAAGCAACATTTACAAATCTGGCACAATCACCAATGTACAGAAAATCTATGACTCCAAATTGTTTCCATTTATACTAATAAGACTGAAAGATACATTATTGCCTTCTACTGAATCTAACTCCTATCTAAGAAGACAAAAGAAGCTCCCATCACAAAGAATCAGGATGCAGCTCTGTCTCCTCTACTACTGCTACTTCTAACTATCAATTTTCTAACTACCAGTTCTAACCTTCGAAGTTCTAACCTTCCTAAAGAGGTAAGAATGCCATATATATAGAATGTACCCAAAAGAATGTGTTGTCCCCTGTATTAGGGTTTTACAAAATATCTACTTTCAGGAGAGTCGGCTCTCAGATCTTTTGAAAAGAGTCAAAACTGCATTCAATGTGAAGCCCTATTGTTCATGCTGATGAGAGATTGTTTCGGGAGTCCCCTTAGATCTCTTGCAACTGCCGCATTTACTTTGGCCTTTCATGTCCATCTTTCAACTCCATCGGGGCCGCCTTGAATGCTCTAAAGCATTTTTCCATTAATACTGATTTGCCCCTCGCCAGTGGTCACCACAGCTGTCCCTATGAGTCATGGTTGCTTCTTTCCTTCGGCCTCCTTCATGTTCAAAACCTTTCTGCACATTCACCGTCTTCTAGAAGCATCATCGAGCCTCTCTTTGGGTCTAAATATCATCATCCGAGCTGATCCATTGCCTTGATCTCAGAAAGAATCCATGTCATTTGCATCTTGTTGGTCTTCTCCACAGGGGTGGTCAATCGGTCAATGGGCCAATAGGCCATTCCTTTAGCTTCTTCCGATTGGTTAGACATACGCCACGAACGATTATCAAGCGGTTAAAGGTGGTCCACATTGAATCGCATGTCGGTGTGACACTAATCGTGTCTCCTCGATGCGATTTTGCCTCTTAACAGCTATCGGCATAGTGGTTGATAGTCGATGAGACCTTTCGGTGAGCTGTAGAATTCATATCGAGCCCACAAAGACTATCGGCATGACAGTCGTCAGTCGGCATGACCCCGTGGCGAAGCCCCTTCTCTCTCGGCGAGCACATTCTTTATCAGCCAAACCCTTCTGGGTCGGTGAGACTTCATGGCGATGTCTTACCTTCCCCCTGAGCTCAAGCTCCTTCTATTTCAGCAAGACTTTACACTGTCGGACAGAGGTCATGTTGAGCCCGTTAGTCCTTTGGGGAGCTCCTTCCAAGCTCAAATTTCTTTCGATGAGACACTTTGGAGTCGCCCAGACACCATGTCGAATGCATCCAGTCTCCCTGATAGCATATCTTATTGGTGAGACATAAAGATCTCGCCGAGACCTTATGGCAATGGAATCCCCTTCTGTCGATGCCTTCATCTCATGTCGGTGAGACAATCCCACATCGGGGAGACCTTTCCATAGACACCTTATGTTTCAACGAGGAATCTCCATAAGCTCACCTTTTGTCGCCGTGACAATCTGATTCTCTCCCTGATGAAGCAATATGTCGATGTGACATCAAGGGTCGGCAAGATTGTAGGACCTCATACCGATAGACCTCCTCTTGTGCTTTGTCGGTGAGACCCGATGTACTCGCCAAGACATCTCTCCACAGCAAAATCCTCTCACCGAGATATATCCCTATCAGCGGTCAGCAAGACTTAAGGCACTTGGTAAGACCACACGCCAAAGGAACAACTCTCGCTGAAGTTTCTGTTCCCTACGCACAATTCGGTGAGACATAAAGATCTCGCCAAGACCTTTCTCCGAAGGAGACTTTTATGCCGATGGGAAGTCACCAGGATGATGATTGATATCTTTTCGATAGGATCATGCATGTGAATTCCGATCGTTGTGACATCCCTGAGGTCTCGTCAATAGGAAACACAGACGCCTATTAACCAAATGCACTGGTAGTTGGCAAGACATTTGCAAGGTCTTGCCGACTTTCTTCTTAGAGAAAAATTATGACCAACTGGATTGAGGAATGCACTGCAACTGAGCTCCCTTGGAAAATGTCATTACGTGTGTGATTTGATCCTACAAAACAGAGTCCCCATCAGTCCTCAGAAGTACATAAGATACATTATCATAAGATACACTATTGTCTATGATAATTGCATTCAATTTCTAGCAAGAAGAAAACCAATTTAAGCCGAGAACCAAAATTCAACAAAACAAGAAGGAAAACTCAGGAAGAAAACAAAAGAAACCCCCAAGAGCAAAGAAAACAACCAAAGGCAAAGAAAGAAAAAAGAAAGGGGGACCCATTTTGTTCTAGAATAAAATGGGGTGGTTATGCAGGGCATAACACATTCTTTTTCAAATATTTCATTTCTTCATCCATAGCAATCTTTTAGGATTCTGCATCATTCATACCTAATGCCTCTTCTACTGATTTGAGTTCATCCATATTAGTATTCAAAGAAAAAATACATCTCCAATCATCAAGTGAATACCTTTCAGATGGTTGTCTATACCTTTTAGACCTATGAACAAGCTAAGTTGGAGGTTCTTCCTCCTCTTCTGAAGATTCAAAGCTATATGAGCTCTCCTCAACTTCTTGCCTATCCATGGGCCTCGATTCAACTTTCTCAGGTGTAGAAGGAAATTGAATCGCATCTTCCTATTTACTTTGTTTTGGCTACAATGTAATAGAAGGATTAATTTCTCTAAAAATAACACTTCTACTTGTGAGACAAGGATCATTAGGGTGGGTTGATTATGCTTGATCCATGATGAATTGAAGCATAATTTATCCACTAAACCTCAATCTACCAAACAAGATCATTCAAATTAAAAAGTTAAACTAAGCATTTATTGAAAGTGAAAGTTACAAACTATGAAAATAGTTAAATTCCTACTCTAACCCATTTGAAACTTATCTTTTTTTGGAATTGGTGTCATGTTGATGTGGAACGATGACCCTTTCCCAATCCCATGATTAGTGAGCTTGTTTCAATCAATTATATGGAAGAGAATCTATGAAACCATTGTGATAAATGGATGAAAACCTAATTTATGGTAAATTAAACATGATGCAAGCTAAGTTAACATGATTTTATGCTAAAAATGAACTAATTATGTAGTTGCTAAGCTAATCTAAGCTAATTCTAAGCTAAAATATGAATACCCTAATTCATATACAAACTAAGATGGATGCATGGAAGTCGTTAATGAATGATTTAAGCTATTATGCAATTAGAAATAAACTAAAACAAGATAAAAGTGAGTAAATTGTGAGTGTGGACGCAAGTGAATTCCATAGCATAAGTTTTCAATTGAAAGATGGATCCATTTGTCTCCAAATAGTGCTTTATTTATAGGAAAGCAAATGAGAAATGGAGTGTTGAGATCAAAAATATCAATCAACGATCAAAGATGAAAGGAAGAAGAGGCATGGATCATGGATTATTATCAACAGATGAGAATGCATGATGGGATTTAATCAAGGGCTCACATTTGCTTCAAACAAACACACTTTTGACCTGCTCACATAGGTCAAAGGTGACTTGTTCCAAAATGTTAAAGGTTAAAACTTGCATTAGAAGCTAAGTGAAAATATCCCTTGTTCAAATGATCAGGAATAAGAACATTCCTTGGAATATTCATTTGGGTGACCTGATAAAAGGCATTTTGCAAATTAAAAGAAATTCTTAATTGTGTAAAAAGGGGATAAGGAATATTCCATGGGAATATTCCCCTTTTAGAAGAAAATTAGTTTAGTTGGTAATTAAACAAGGTTTAATCATGCAATTAGGGGATTAGAAGAATTAAAGTGATATTCATTAAATTAAATGATTTAATGAATGGGGGAGAGATGAAATGATATTTAATTAAATAACTTAGGGTTATTTAATTAAATAAGATGACTTAGGGAATTAAATTAAATATTTTGATTTATTAATTTTAATGAGATAAAATGTTAGCGGGAAGGGGAATGAATTAACTTGATTTTGATGAATTAGGTTAATGGACGAAAATGAGGCAATTAATTAAATTATCTAGGTTAATTTAATTAATTAAGTGAAAAGAGGATGGGTTTAAAGAGGAAATGATGTTAGTAAACCTATTTCGAGTGTATGATATCATTCAGGACATTTTTTTAGTGTCTACATTTTTCCCCTCTTTGAAGTGAGGTACCTGCTGCTTTGGTTCAAAGAATAACGTTCTTCGGATTAAAATTGTTGCTTAAATCAAAAATAAAAAAATTATGATTTTTCAGATGCCCCAGTGGAAGCATAAAGCTAATTGCCTTCCCCCTCGAGAAATCGACCAGAAATTTTGAATTTTGGGTTGCTTTCTTGATAAAGGTTAAAATTTGCCCCAAGGGTCCAGAAAGGCTCCAAGATGCAAGAATTATGCCAAAAACATTTAAAAAACAATGCAAAATTAGGTTCTAATTGGAAAAATTGGTGAAAATGATGATAAACCCTAGCTTGAAGGTGAAATTGGGGCAAAAAACCCTAATTTTCTAGCATAAATAAGCCAAGAAGAGTCACTTTCAATTCATTTGTGCATTCACACTTGAGAGATTCTTGGTATTTTGAGCTCTGAAACTCCAATGAAATGGCACGACAAGAGCTTCCTAGGCACATCTTTGACCGAGTTCGAGAGTATCAACGGCTTCCAGGCGTAGGACCACCAATAGGTAACTCCAAGCTTGATTTGAAATTTGACTTTTTTATGCATTTATTGCTCTTTAAAGTTTAAACTTTAGTAGTGTCGCTATATAGCAGTGCCCATTTTGCAATTGACGACACCAAAATGAATCATAGCAACCCATATGTATATGGCGACACTATTCGCGATTTAAAATTAGGGATTGTAATTTTAGATTGTGACGCATGCTTATACAGTGATGCACTTGCCAATTAAGAAATTAGGGTTAGGGTTTCCAAATTCTAAATGGTGACACCCATGTGTTTGGAAACGCATGTTATGATTTTCAATTTGAAATTCTTTCAAGTGTTGCAATTTAAAATTTAAATATAGTGACGCTATTGTAATTTTTCCGCTGAAAATTTCAAATTGAGTCAAATTTCCTCGATTTCCTGATGCTGTGCACTTCATGGGTGCAAGAGGTCATCCCACCATTGATGTTGCGTGAGCACAGGCCCACCGTGTTGGAGAGACTAAGCGATTATGCTTGATCCATGATCAATCAAAGCAAAATTTATCCACTAAACCTCAATCTACCAAACAAGATCATTCAAATTGAAAAGTTAAACTAAGCATTTATTGAAACTGAAAGTTACAAACTATAAAAATAGTTAAATTCCTACTCTAACCCATTTGAAACTTATCCTATTTTGGAATTGGTGTCGTGTTGATTTGGAACAACGACCCTTTCCCAATTGCATGATTAGTGACCATGTTTCAATCGATTCTATGGAAGAGAATTGATGAAATCATTGTGATAAATGGATGAAAACCTAATTTATGGTAAATTAAACATGATGCAAGCTAAGTTAACATGATTTTATGCTTAAGATCAACTAATTATGCAGTTGCTAATCTAATCTAAGCTAATTCTAAGCTAAAAGATGGAAAACCTAATTCAAATACAAACTAAGATGGATGCATGGAAGTCATTAATGGATGCATTAAGTTATTATGCAATTAGAAATAAACTAAAACAAGCTAAAAGTGAGTAAATTCTGAGTGTGGATGCAAGTGAATTCCACAACATAAGTTTACAATTGAAAGATGGATCCATTTGTCTCCAAATAGTGCTTTATTTATAGGAAAGAAAATGAGAAATGGAGGGTTTTGATCAAAAAGATCAATCAACAGTCAAACATGAAAGGAAGAAGAGGCATGGATCATAGATTCTCATCAACAGATGAGAATGCATGATGGGATTTAATCAAGGGCCCACATTTGCTTCAAACAAACACACTTTTGACCTACTCACACAAGTCAAAGGTGACTTGTTCCAAAAGGTTAAAGGTTAAAACTTGCATTAGAAGCTAAGTGAAAATATCCCTTGTTCAAATGATTGAGGAATAAGAATATTCCTTGGAATATTCATTTGGGTGAGTATAAAAGGAATTTTGCAAATTAAAAGAAATTCTTAATTGTGCAAAAAGGGTATAAGGAATATTCCATGGGAATATTCCCCTTTTAGAAGAAAATTAGTTTAATTGGTAATTAAACAAGGTTTAATTGTGCAATTAGGGGATTAGAAGAATTAAAGTGATATTCATTAAATTTAATGAGATGAAATGTTAGCATGAAGGGGGACGAATTAACTTGATTTTGATGAATTAGGTTAATGCAAAAAAATGAGGCAATTAATTAAATTAGCTTGGTTAATTTAATTAATTAATTGAAAAGAGGATGGGTTTAAAGAGGAAATGATGTTAGCAAACTTGTTTCGAGTGTACGATATCATTCAAGACATTTTTTCAGTGTCTACATTTTGCCCCTCTTTGAAGTGAGGTACTTGTTGCTTCGGTTCAAAGAATAACGCTCTTCAAATTAAAACTATTGTTTAAATCAAAAAAAATAAAATTGATTTTTAAGAAGCCCCAGTGGAAGGATAAAGTTGATCCCCTGCCCCCTTGAGAAATCGAGTAGAAATTTTGAATTTTTGGTTGATTTCTTGATAAAGGTTAAAAGTTGTCCCAAGGGTCTAGAAAGGCTCTGAGATGCAAGAATTATGCCAAAAATACAAAAAATGATACAAAATTAGGTTCAAATTGGAAAAATTGGTGAAAATGATGATAAACCCTAGCTTGAAGGTGAAATTGAGGCAAAAAACCCTAATTTTCTAACATAAATAAGCCAAGAAGGGTCACTTTCAATTCATTTGTGCATTCACACTTGAGAGATTCTTGCTATTTTGAGCTCCAGGACCCTCCAAGGAAATGGCACGAAAAGAGCTTCCCAGGCACATCTCTGACCAAGTGTGAGAGTATTAGTGGCTTCCAAGCGCAGGACCAACGATAGGTAACTCCAAACTTGATTTGAAATTCAACTTTTTGATGCATTTATTGTGCTTTAAGGTTTAAAATTTGGTGGCGTCACTATATAGTGACACCCATTTTGCAATCAGTGATGCCCAAATGAATTATAGCAACGCATATGTATATGGTGATGCTATTCATGATTTAAAATTAGGGTTTCTAATTTTAGATTGTGATGCATGCTTATATAACGATGCACTTGCCGATTTAGAAATTAGGGTTAGGGTTTTCCAAATATTAAATCACGACACCAGTGTATTTAGTGATTCACTTTGCAATTTGCAAGTTGAAATGCCTTTAGGCGTCACAATTTGAAATTTAAATATAGCGACGCTATTGTGATTTTTGAGCTGAAAATTTCAAATTAAGTCAAATTTCTTCGATTTCCTAATGACGTTTTCTTCGTGGGTGCAAGAGGTCATCGCACCACTAATGTCACGCAAGCATAGGCCCACCCTATTGGAGAGATTGGGTGATTTTTCAAACTTACGCCAAGAGCACCTAGGAAAGATCGGCCTCTGGTATGTTGCATATGCACCCATCATTCAGACACATTTAGCTATGATGACTGCTATGTGCGAGAGATGGCACAGTGAGACTTCATCATTCCACCTTCTGATAGGTGAGGTGACGATGACCTTGGAGGATGTATGGCGTATTCTACATTTACCAATACATGGAAATCACATGATCTATGATGTTGATGCCGTATTGGATGCTTGTCATGAGGTGATGGAGCTTGAGGACATCACCTTGGTGACATCACAGATTGACCTCGAGATGTATAGAGGTCACATGCCCACTTTCAGATTGATCATTGTAGCCATTATTTCAGGTTTGGTGGCTCCTGACAGACATAGCAGAGGGTTCAGCCCAAGATGGGGCTTGACGTGGCACTAGATGCTCCACAAGAGGACACTTTTTGCATGGAGGTCTGTGATATTGGCCTCACTATATCATGACATGCATGACTTTATTTACTGTGATGGGAGAGCCATTGGTGCAAGGGTGACTTAACTTTATATTTGGGCATGGGAGCATATCATTGTGCTTCGAAAGATTATGTAGATGGAAGACGTGGAGCCAGATGATTCTGTGATCTGAAGGTATAGATGTTTGATTACATTGAAGCACACTAGACATATTGGGCTCCTATACTGGTAATAGGTTATTGATGATATGACAATTTTCAGATGGTGCCCATGGCTACAAATGCCACCATGGTATGATGATGTGTAGTAGCTATACTTTGCTAGGAAAACCCAATATATGCAGGGTCGTTAGCATACCATCATTGAGCGATATCTGCCAAATAGAGTGGTGCAGTAGTTTGGAGAGGTTCAAGATAGGCCATATGATGTGTATAGGGCTATTTTCGCTAGGTCAGCTTGAGAGGTTCCCACATGGGTATTAACCATTCCAACTCCTGAGAAATTCAAGAGTTTCAGATAGTTAGTGGCTCGGACTTGTTCCTATGATCAAGGTCAGGAAGTAGCACAAACTATGCCTACTTATGATGCTTGGTTCGCACCTCTGTGACATTTGACAGATCCAACGGGTGCTCCTCCATAAGGGAGACCCAAAGGTAGGGGGCCAGAGGTAAAGGACAGGGACAGGGCAGCCAGGATGGCTAGGATGGACAGGTTTTGATGGCTCCACTGGTTAGATAGCAGCCTCTAGTTTAGCAGCAAGCCCTGCCTCCACCACCACCAAATGCCAAAGATGCATAGTTACAGCAATTGCAGCAGCAGGTGCATATTTTGACTAGTGAGAAAGATCAGGCCTCCCAACAGATTTTGACTATTACTATTGAGTGGGACCAGGCACGGAAAAAGGTTGAGGGCATCATGGCTGAGAGAGATCAGTCATTACAATGGGTACAAGTTGTGACCGCAGAGAGGGATCAAGAGGTTGCTCGGCGCCAACAGATAGAGGCTATGATGGTGGCCACAAATGGTAGGACTGTTTCAGTGAGATTATATAGAGAGGCCATGATAGAGGCCACATATTATAGGCACCATTACCACCGAGATGTACCGTAGGCACTTAGATAGCTTTATTTTTCATAGCATAGTGATGCATGGCCGAGAGCTAAGGATTAGCCTGAGAGGCAGGCCGGAGAGGGTAGCAGCCATCAAGGCTTGCTTTTATGTAGAGAAACTTTTTTTATTTTTTTTCCCCCATTCTTTACCAAAGATATACATTCATGGGCTCATTTTTTATAGCCTCATGGATATTGTACTTATGATTGTTATACATACACTAGTCCAAATTTTGTAGCATGACATTTATTTTTTGATATATATATGATATTGATACAAATTCTATATGATGTGATGTGCTCACTTTATTTTGTGTTCATGAATGCATATGATATGAGATTCTTATAGTTGATCATGTATGGATGCACTTTACTTATGCCTATGTGATATGCAATGATCATGATATGGATGGATGCAATGTTGTGTTCTTTTTTAGTATCTTTTCATGATATGCTATGGAATGAATGATATGTGATGCAAATGTTATGGATGCAAATGATGTGGATGCATTTATTTTTGTGTATTTTCTATGCATTTTATGAGATGATCATGTATAAATATAGATTTATGAATGCAAATGTTTATGATATGTAATGATTTAAGATTCTTAGAATAACAAATCTATATTATTCATCACAACTCAAAAGATAATGCAGAATGTATGATGTGATATGCAATGAGTATGTTGATGGATGTTTTTTGATTGTGCTATGATTATGAGATGCATGTATGTTGATGGTTTTTTGATGCAGGGGGGATGCATTGATGATGTTTTTGTTGACTGTCATGATACTAGGTTAGCGTGGAGAGAAGGTAGAAGAATAAAAAATGAATGATTGTTGATTTTGATGATTGCCTCAAAAGATCCAACAAGTCCATGATCCATCAATACTTTATTAGAGATGGTGATGAGACATGCAAAATGAGGATGAAATGCAAGATGATGAATTGATCACACTTCAGGATTGGGATTTTCCATCATTCCTTATTGTTTGATATAACACATAGACGTGATGCATCAAGGTATTAATAATCAAGATGACATTGTATATAGTGTAATGGACTTTGACTCAGAAAACAAATAGGATTGTTCTTGTTCATATCTTGACATGCGGAAAACTCATCGGAATGCAAGTTAGAATCTTAGAATATATTGGACCAAAGCATATGCAATAGTCAACAACATACCCTAAATGACCTTCCTACACACAACCAAGCAAGTATGTGAAAATATTATTTTACATGAGTATCCACAAGCACAACAAATGAATGATAATGATCGATGCTCCATTCCTTTCTCTCTAAATCATTTTTTTGATAGACATCATTAAGAGGTCCTTGGAATGGGTCATTAAGATAAATCATAAGAAAAGATCAAAGACAAATAGTCACTGTTATCCATATCTCTTTCCTGGTTTAATTTAGCTAAGGTGATATATGATACTGATGTCCATCGCAGGAAGGATGCATCCTAGGACATGTTGATCAGAGGTTGTTTGATTTTAGGATGATGCTAAGATGAGTTGTTGATATAAACTTCACTAACATATTTACCTATGATTTAGACTTTAGATTTTGACAATTAGGTTCTCACTTTACGACTTGCTATACATGTTTCTATTTGTTTCACCAAACGTTGAAGGTGATGATTGATTTATTATGGGTGAAAGTTTATTACGGGTGAAAGCGAGATGGAATGGATGGTTTTGGATTTTCTAGAATAATTTAATATTTTTTGTATTTTGAAGATATTTTGAGATTGTTTTTGGCCTCTTTTTGAAAGTTTATGAGAATGTTTAGGATTTTTTGAGATTATATGAAGTTGTTTAGGGTTTTTTAAATGTTTTCTATTGTTTTTGGATTTTCATTTTTTAAATATTTTTGTATTTTCTGGTTTTTTGAATGTTTTTTGGATTTTTCGATATTTGGATGTTTTTGTGTTTTCTGAGATATTTGGATGTTTTGGATTTTCAAGAATTTTGACCAAGAACCTAACCTAAAAGACCTATCCTAGGGGTCTCAAGGGTTGATCAAAGATAAGCCTTTCCTACGTTATAAACGTAGAGACCACATAGTTCGATTGACTCGACCTATTAACAAGATGAACATATGAATAGTGATGGAAAAGTCAGTTTATTATGACGGACTCCTAAAGGACTGACCTAGGGTGTCTCGGGGGCACATCAATGATGGCCTTTCCTATGTTCAAGCTCAAAGACAACGTAGTTTGACAAGGGTACCAATTTTTAGATTTTTGATGTTTGACCTTTTTAGGGTTTTTGATGTTTTCTAGATGTTTTGGATTTTTCCTTTACAATTTTCTGAATGTTTTTGGATTTTAGTTGTACAGGATTTTGTAAATGTTTTTATATTTTCTTATGAACATTTTACAAATATTTTTGGTGTTTTCGAGATAATATTTTATGAATGTTTTTGGGATTTTCGAGATGAGATTTTCAATGACGTCAAGATATACAAGAATCTGATATGATCCATAACAAAGTACCCCTAGCATGACATGTTAGACTACTTCAATAAAGGCAGTACAAATTGACCTTTGGGATACATCAAGTAGTGCTAAAGAATTTATGATACCTCACAATATCAAGCTATGAGAAGGACGTAGATAGGCGATGAAAGGTAGTGCAAAGAATGATAAGACAAAAAAGTTAAAGAATAGATGGAGGTGCTTTATTTATGCAAGGTGCCTATTTTCCAGGTTTTCACCAAGGTGCTTTCCCAAAGCACCATCGAAATGGTTTTCACTAGAGGATGATTTTTTTCTTTACTTTTTCAATCCTTTTTCTCATTTTTTTGGATTTTGATATTTTTTAATTTTTTTGTATTTTCTGATTTATACCCTTCAAGACTAGGCATAAAACTTTTTGAGATGCAAGTTGTTAGCTTGATCCTACAAGGGTTCACCTTTAGGTGTTGAAAATTGGTATGCTCCTAATCCATAGCTAGCAATGATGACAAAGGGACCCAATCAGTTAGGTTCAAACTTTCCTTTATTGTCCTGATCTGGAAGGTTCTTCTAATTCTGTTTCAAGACAAGATCTCCTACCTGGAATGATTGACATTTGATCCTCTTGTTATAGGTTTGTTTCAATCAGTTTTGATATATTTGCAAGTGATTAAGGGCATCAAGATGATTCTCATCCAAGAATTCTAGTTCATTCAACCGAGATACTTTGTACTTCTTCCTTGGTCATTAGGTTTTGTAATGACACTTGCAATGATGAGAGCTCAACCTCAATAGGAAAGATGGATTCTGATCCATAGACCAGTGAGAAAGGGGTTGCACCTATTGACATGTGGTGACTGGTTCAATAAGCCCAGAGAGTGGTATTTAGATGCAGATGCTAGTCACGACCAGCTTCATTAACTGTTTTCTTCAAAAAAATTAGGATAGTCTTGTTTGTAGCCTCAGTTTGTCCATTGCCTTGGGGATAATACACGATAGAGAATTAGTGTTGAATATTGAATATTTGGCATAGCTCTTTCACATCTTTATTCTTAAAGGATGTTCCATAGTCTGAGATGAGAGTTTGTGGAACACCATAATGGCAGATTAGGTAGTTCAGGATAAATTTGGCAATTTGTTTCCCCATTATGTAGGTCATAGGAATAGCTTCTACCCACTTAGTAAAGTACTTAGTGGCAGTTATGATAAACTTGTGGCTGTTGGATGAAGTTGGAGTGATTTTTCCTATGAGGTCAAGTCCCCACTGTGAAAAATCCCAGAGTGTGATCATTGGTTGCAATTCTTGAGCTGGAGCATTGGTGCAGGAGCACCTAAGCCTTATTGTCAAAGTTTGATCATGTGAAGGTCTTGAGATATTGGTTAGTAGGTGACTCTAGGTGGTTTGGAGTAATATGAGTCTTTTTACACTAAATAAGGTCTTGTGAGACCATTCTCTATGTAATAAGTTGATTTTGAGTCATTTGTATTTAGGAGTCAAAAGTTGCAAAAAAGATGTAATTGTTGTTAAGGAAAAAATTATAAAATTGAAACTTATTAGGAATGTGAAGGGACATAAGAATTTGAAAATTACTTATGAATGTTGGGAAGGTTATTTTTTATTTGAAAATGTATTTAAAGCCTCTTCAAGGCTCGAAGTTAGAGGGATGAAGTTGTATTGATATTTCCATTGAAATAACAACGTTCAATTCTATAATTTTTCTATTTTTCTGAACTTTTGTGTGGCTATATGGACCCGTACAGGATTTGAATCATCTAAATCTCATATAAATCAATAGATGCATGTTTTAAGTTTCATTTGAATCCATTTTGATAGTCTAACTCTAATTTTAGAGGAATATCTTGTGCATTTTATGTATCTGCCTGTGTTAGGCTAGTGAGGACCCTGTTTGGGGTTTAAATAATGGAATAGGCCATTCCTCCTAATTTCAAGTCTTGTTTCTCAAAGGAATGGAATTTCGTATGTTATATTAGATTTTTTTATGGTTTTGAGAGTTAGTGGAGTCAAGTTGTTGGTTTGGGATGATGCCCTAGGGCTGGGTAGAGCATTTTTCCATATGAAAATGGTGTGTCAATGAAGGGTTTTGATAAAACAGTGAAGAATCTATCAATGTAAGGGTTGATTAACCTTTTTCAAGGTATTTTTGACCTATTTTATGTGTTGGCTAAGTTTGGTAAACCCAGGAGTCATTTTTTTCAATAAACCCTAGGTATCTCTCGTGTAGAGTGAGGGTTTGATGGAACAACGATCTAGAAGCCTTAGATTTGAGAATAAATGTTGGAATTTGGTGTTTTGACACACAATAAGTGACTATTTGTGGATTTTTGGTAGAAACAAGGAGTTTAGGAAGTACTTCCTTTGTTAAGTAGGGCTAATTGAGTAGCCTAGAAGCAGGGCAGTCTATTGATTCTTGATGTTGGGTCAAAGAAACCTCTGGTGATCTATTGAGATTTATGTCAAGGCTTAAATGATGTTTTTTTTTCCTCTATATGGCCTTCTCTAAATATATCTTCCAAGGTTGGGTTTTGAGGGCTACAAGCCTATTGGTGAGAGTTTGGTTCAAGTGGAGTGTTTTATGATTCAAGGGTTGGTTTGTTGTTTGTGTCTGATCAGTTTGAGATAGTTTGGGGTTTTCCACCACCTTGCTTACATCAAGCATGAATTAGATCCCCATGCTATTGACACTGGATTCACTTCTGCACATACTGATGAGCTTCTTTTTCCATGGTTGGAAAATAGTATCCCGTCCTCAAAAGTTTCTTGGCTAATGTCATACCGCTAGAATGGGACCCACATATGCCATCATGTACTTATGTTAAATAATTTAAGGCTTCCTCTTGGTTAATACATTGTAGTAATTTCCATTCGATGCTTCATCACTAAAGGGTATCACCTAGTATCATGAACCTAGATGCCTTTTGACAAAGGTCTTTTTAAGGTTCAAGGTGATATCATAAGGGAGGGTTCCTCTGCTAAGATAGATAAATATGTCATGATACCATGGGACCTAGGACCAACAATGATGCATGTGAATTCAGATTTAGGGATTTTGAAAGTTGGTACGAGAAGTTTTTCTACCAAGAATTCACTTGGTTGATAACCAACTATGAGTCTCCATATACTTTCATCTCTTGAATCTGCCACTAAACTGCTATCCTTAGACCTATGATTAGGGCTTCGTATTCAGCAATGTTGTTAGTATAGGAAAATGATAGCTTGTATGACTTTAAGATACAATCACCTTGAGGGGTGATGAAAATAAATCCTACTTTGGATCCATCTTAGGTGAACAATACATAAAAGTACATCTTCCGCTGAGCTGTGAGATTCATAAGGAACAATGATTCATTAGGGAATTCAGATACAAAAGGGTTCTCAACATAGATGGGTGCTTCTGCCAGTTGTTCTGTGATCACATGTCCTTTGATTTACTTGTACTCCACATGATCTATGTCAAATTCTATTAAGATCATCACCCATTTAGCCATTCATCCTGTGAGAGTTGGTTTGGATAACAAGTATTTGAGTGGATCAATCTTTACAATGAGATTGATTTGATGTGATAGCATGTAGTGTCTAAACTTTTGTGAAGAAAAAACAACTGCTAGGCATGCCTTCTCAATGGGTGAATAGTTCATCTCATAGCCCGCCAAGGTTCTACTAATATAGTAGATAGCCCTTTCCTTTCCATTTTCATCATGTTGTCCCAGAAGAGCTCCTAGTGTTGTTGATGTTGTTGAGATATATAGGATCAAGGGTTTGTTTGGATTGGTGGCATGAGTACTGGAGGTTTTAGTAGATAATCTTTGATCTACTGGAAATCTTTATCACACTTGTCATCCCACTTGTAGGTTATCCCTTTATGGAGAATATGCGAAAAGAGGTGAATTTTATTTGATATTTATGCTATGAACCTTCTAATGGACTGCAATCTTCCTTGTAATCCTCTCATCTACTTTAGTGTTTGCGGTGGTTCCATATCTAGAATGGCTTTTACCTTTATTAGATCAATTTCTATCCCTCTTTGTGAGACGATGAAGCCAAGAATTTTCCCTAATGTGACCCCAAAAATACACTTTTTTGGATTCAGGCGTACCTCGTATTCTTCAAACCAGTCAAAAATAGGTGCTAAGACTTGTATGTGCTCACTTCTCTTCCTTGATTTTTCAAAAATATCATCCACATAATCTTCAACTATTTTTTGGATCATGTCATGAAATATGAGGTTCATTTCTCTTCGATAGGTTGATCTTGTATTCTTTAACCCAGATGGCATCACATTCCAACAATAGGTTCCCCATGGACAAGTGAATGTAGTTTTATGTTGATCATCCTTGGTGATTATGATCTTATTATAGCCTAAAAAAATATCCATGAGTGATAGCATTCCATGCCTTACTATTAATTCTACAATGAGATCAATGTTAGGAAGAGGGAAATCATCCTTTGGGCATGCTTTGTTTAGGTCTCTGAAATCAGTGCATATTATGATGCCCCCAATGGATTTTGAGACTGGTACCAGGTTTGAAACCCACTCAGGATAATCTATCGATTGGATAAATCCAACGTCAAGAAGCTTTTGTAGCTCTAGTTTGACCAAGAGTGCTATATGTGGGTGCATCTTCCTTAATTTCTACTTGACTAGCTTGGCTTCAGGATAAATTTCTAGGTGATGTACAACCATTTCCAGATCAAGGCCTGGCATATCTATGTATGACCATGCAAAGTTAGCTCTTCACTCTTTGAGGAATGCTACAAGATTATTTTGTTCTTATCCAACAATGATTCCACATAGAAAGTGGTCTTAGGTGCTTCTTATGTTCATACATTGACTGGAGTGGACTTTTCTTCTAGCATTTCTAACTTTTCTGGATGCATTGCACTAAGGAGGAGATTGAATCCCTCATCCTTGAGTGCCTCAAAGAGGTTTTCACCGTCGGATGCATCCTTTTTTTTACTATTTTAGGATCAGAGAATGCCACTAGGTAGTTTTCACTCAAGGATCTACATGTTAGTTGTATTTCATTAATTTTGTGACTGAAAGATTCAATCATCTCCCCATAGTATGCTCCAGTGTTGAGCTCTATGTCAAATCCTACTTTGTGATCTTCCCATGATAATTTGTCATGGAGTCCCATGAATTCTGAGATTGCTTCATCATTTTTGAATAATTCTAAAATCAGTGGTCCTTGTTGGTCCATGTCAATAAGTTGTGGGTATACTAGGTGTATTTCAATTGGTTGGTTGCTTGGGACAAAGGATGTTATGGATATCATAAAGAGGGTGTTGTTCTCAAATAGGTCAGCAACATCAAGGGGAAAGTCATCTAAGGTTGTATCATGTGATGTAAGTAACCAAGAGGAAGCCTCAACTCATTTAGCAAAAGTACCTTTACCAATAAGTATGACCTTGCTAGTAGTACAACCTAGGCCAAGATTCTTTAGTCGTTTCTCAAGAACGATGGGTTCTAGCAAACCAATGTCATTCTATCCTAGCTTTCTATTCTTGTTATATCCCCAATTCTACATGAGCTACAAGCCTTTGTTATTATCTTCCATGGGAAGAATAGGGATAGGTCATTCATCTTGATAGATGAGTTTAGAGATATCCTCCTCATCGACATCTTCTTGATTCAAATCCCCCCACTTGGTGAAGGTAGTAGCTACCATTTTGATTGTTTCGGGTTCTTTGGTGCTAGATGTGGGTTTCCCATGAGATTGAGGAGAAATAGGTAACTCTCCTAAGACAAAGGTATCTTTTAACAGCTTGTAGTTCCCACAACCATCATCTTGGATCACTACTTTGACATCAAGTATGCTTTGCACAATGAGTATTTTTATTGCTGAGGTAGAGGCCAAGGATGTTAGATCAACAAATGAGCTTAATGGTGTAGGTCCTTCGTCATTCTTGGGTATTTGGGTTATCATATAGAACTTGGCTTCAAGACTTTTGCAGTAGTAAAAAGGCTCAGGATCTCCATGGGTAGTGATTTCTCTACCTTCAAAAGGAAACTTCACACACCGATGATAAGTCGAGGCTATAGCTTTTAGAGTGTGCATCCATGGTTGGCCAAGTAGGATGTTATAGGGAAGATCAAGATGAAGCACTTGGCATGTAGTTTCTACAATAAGACGTTCCACTTGGATGCGAAGTGCAATGATTCCTTGTGATACCTGCTCTTGGTTGTCATATGCTCTGATGGTGGTACTCTTTGATTTCTCAATAGTATCTTCTCAATAGCCTGTATGTTTGATCAACTAAAGGGTACAAATGTTCAGACCAGCACCTCCATCTACCATGACTCTTTTGACCTTATTTTTATGAATAATAACCTCAAGGTGTAAAGAATGGTTATGAGATGGTTGTGATGGAAGGTTTTGCTCAAAGAAGGTGTGAAGATAGTTGGTGATATGTCCTACCATAGCTTGGAACTAATCAGTATCAATATTCTCAAGAATGGATGACTTAGACAAGGCTTTTTCTAATATTTTCCTATGTGTGGGGGATAACCTTAAGAGTTCTAAAATTGATATCTATGTGGGGTTCTATTTAAGTTGATTTAGAAGATTTTACTTGCTAGGATTAGATGTGGGAAAAGTAGGTTGTGTCCTAGATTGAGATGGGACTCCTTGAACAATTATTTTTCAGCATCTTGTGGTGACTCCACATTCCTCACTAGCTCCTTTGATGGTGACGACAGTAATGACGCTATCGTAGGAAGCAACTACGTTGGAGTAGGTATGTTGTACATTCATGTAATCCTTAGATTTTTCATTGTTTTTTTCTTTGTTATGATCTAGCATAGGGTTCTTGTATATCCTAAGATCCTAATTCCCAGCTGGTACCTCAATAGATATGGTGTCGTTCTCTATAAGATCTTGAATGATATTCTTAAGTTTTATGCAGTTTTTTGTTTTATGTCCTTTGATTTTGTGAAAGTCACAGAGATCACACTCATTTTACCAAGATGGTTTCTCTTTTGGTTCTTGATAGTTTTCAAAATTGGGAAGTGTTATCAGATTTGACTCTACCAAATTTTTCATGATTGTTTCTATAGGTTTTGATAATTGTGTGTACTTGCATTTGGGATAGTTGTTTTTTTTAGTGGTTTTCCTTTGTTGTATGTTGATTTTATCGATGTGATTGTTCTGAGGAGGTGATGTTTTTTGTACAATTGGTTGAACATTGGAAACTTGGTTTTTGTTGGGTCCAGGAGAACTTAGTATGACCTTAGCATCTACCACATCGCCATTAGTTACATTTTTTGTTTTTTTTTTTCCCAGACATGATGTTTCTCATTTGAAATTGTTGATGGATGGTTGTCTTTGTAAATTTGGGTATTTCCCTGTGAGATTAGAGCTCTTTCTATGTTAAGGGCTCTAGGGAAAATCTCGTCATAAGATGTGATGCACTACATTTTCAAGTGGAAAGATAGATCAGGGTCTAGATTAGCTATGATGATTCTCACTTGTTGTTCATTGGGAAGAGGCCACTTGATTTTACTAGCTCTCTATCTTCACTGTTGCAAGAAATTGGCGAATATTCTCCTTTGTTTTGTCTAAGAGTATGTAATTCCTCTAGACTAACGTCCATGTCAAGATTAAAGGAGAAGTGATCGATGAATTTATCAGTGATTTCTTGGAAAATTTTGATGCAAGGAGGTAGATTAGAAAACCAATCCATTGAAGGACCTATTAAACTTCAAGGGAACATGCACATTAGATATGAATCATTTTAGGCTACCTCCATACACGTTACATTAAATTCTTTGATATGATTGACAAGAATTCCTCTCCCTTTGTATTTGTCAAATTTGGGGATTTCAAAACTAGGAGGGAATGCCATTGCAATGTTTTGATCAAATGGATAGGGACATAGATTCTATGTATGGGGCTTCTTTGTCTTACCCAATCAAATGTCTTGTATTTCTTATGATAGCACCTTGAATTATGATGCTAGATCATCTTGCGGGTTTGGTGGAGGAACATATGGTGGGATGCCGGATGAGTTAAATGGAGGATTTTGATATGATAAGGTGTTGTATGGGGTGTATGGTGGTGTGAAATTCTATGAGGGTCATTGCAGTATTGATGTATATGTTCCTAAGTGTTTGGATTGATGATGTTCTATTGAGGATTATAGTAGGAACTTGGTTGTTGATGTTATTGTTGTTGGGCATACTACTGAGCTAGTAAGGCTTGTTGTTGTTGTTGTGCCACTAGGTCTTGTTGTTGTGCTTGCTATTGTTGTTGTGCCATGAGGGATTCTTGTTGGGCTTGCTATTCTTGTTGTGCTGCTAAGGCTACTTTTTGGGATTGATGTTGTTGTTGTGATAAGGCTACTTGTTGAGTTTGATGTTTTTGTTGTGCTAAGGCTACTTGTTGAGCTTGATGTTGTTGTTGTGCTAAGGCTGCTTGATGAGCTTGATGGTTTTGTTGTGCTAAGGCTGCTTTTTGAGCTTGATGTTGTTGTTGTTCTAAGGCTACTTTTTGTTGTTGGATAGCTTGTTAGTAAGCTTGTTGTGCTTGTTGTAAAGCTAGGGAATGTTCTTGCAATGTAGGATCAAGTGGTTGAGACATCTGTGATGGATTGGGGATGTTGATATTTTGAGTGGGTAGCGGATTGTTGATGAGAGGTGGAGGGCTCCCTTGATTTAATATTCCTTGTAAGTTAGTAGACGAAGATGGAGGAATGTAAGTTTGAGGTCCTGATTGATTTGGAATGACAATGGGGATAGTGGGGAATGATGAAGATGATGTCATCAAATTTTGTGATGGAAATGACACACTAGGACCTTGAGTCCATTGATGAAAAATATTTCCTTGTCCCATGTCTTGAGGATTGCCTTGTACCAAAGATGTAAACAAGGGATTCGTGATCAAGGTACTTCATGGGTTGACAGAACTCGTAACCAAGGAATTTATTTGAGGTGGATTGATAGTGGATGAGGTAGATATGCTTTGTGAAACTAATGGTATGGATGAACCCAACAGAGGGTTGGATAAAGATGTCCCCATTTGTGTTAAGGTTTGGCTCTATGGTATGTTATTGGCATGCCCTTGTGTTCTAGTTTGAGATACTTGGTCTATACTACTTTGCGTGATGGTGGGAACACTTGTGGTAGTCATGGGTGTGGATGAAGAAGGGTGTCCCTGATATGTTGAAATCATTGTGGAATAATGAAGTTCAAGAGGTGTGTATGGTTGTTTAAGATCTTTGAGAACAGGAGGAGCACCAAAGGTAGGTGTCCAAGTGGTTGTTGGAGGTGGGGTATTAGTGTCAAGGGTTCCCACAAGTGTATTGCTTTCAAATGGAAGAGTTAGAACAAAGTCTTAGGCAAGACTAGTTGCAATACTAGGACAAAATGTTTGATTTAGCCCTAATGATGGAGTTGTGAAGCTTTGTATCATGTTTTGGAAACAAAGGATGGGGAAATTGGAGCTACATTTTCAAAGGCTTGTTGTTCCACAATTTCCTCCTTAGTAAGTTCAAATGTATTATTTGTGATGTCTTCTATCTCATATGGTCATGAAGGAGATGACGGTTGTTGTGATGGGGTAACATGACTTCTAGGATCAAATTCTAAAGGATTTGGATCATTTGAGGTAAATGTAATTTCAGTTTTCTTCATGATTATCTTGTGTTGTGATCTTGTCTTTACCATAAATTTTGTGTCACCTATGGGAGAGTTGTGTTGTGATTTGTGATGTGTGAACTCTCTAGTTGACTCAAATCTAGGTAAAAGGGACGTTCTAAGTCTTTTTGGAGCAATGATGATAATGGGGGGTGAAAAGATGAGTGATGTGGTAAGTGACCTTTGCAAACATTTTGGGACAACACTTTTAACTTAATTTTTGATGTTTTGATGTTAGGATAAAGGAAGCTAATGAACTTGGAAATCTTTAGGGTAGACTCGTGACCTTCAAGATAAACTAGTTCAAAGATGATAACTAACATAACTAAGTGTATGGAAATGGATACATTTTGCATACAAAGTAGCTAAGTTAGAGGTTGGTTTGATTGATGTTTAAGTCAAGAGATATTGGTGTATTTGAAATTATGCAAAGCTTGGATGAAGTGAAAGGTGAAATTTGAATGAAGAGGTGAGTGAGTTATTTGACCCAATGTTGACTTTAAAGTGAACCTTTGTTTTTGAAAAGACCAAGGCAGTGAGAATGATGCTAGACCTCTAAAATTTTCAAATCCTAAAGACCCAATATTGATTTAGATGAGAGGATGGATGGGGATGTTTAGACCTATTTAGTTCCTCTTAGCTCAAGCATAAAATTTTCTTAACAAGCAGTAACAATTGCGATAAAGTATTGAGGCCCACTTCCTACTAAACTGTGAACTACAATACCTACGTTTGCAATGATAGGATGGAGATCTTCCCCTATGGATTTTGATTGTGCAATGGATCATTTAGAGGAGTTTAGTATCATGAAAAAGACCAATATTTTGACTCCAAAAGAATGCATATAGTTTTGGACTGTTTCTTGAAACGTGTTTGTAGAAGTTTGCTACCAACTTGTCTCTATTCTTGTGAAGTGTTAAAAGATGTTTCTTGAGAGATTTTAGATAGAGATTCCTAAGTCTAAAATGATGACCTGTAGACCTTACTTTAGGGATCCCAATTTTACATGAGATCATCTAGAAACAGTTCAAGTTTATGGAAGAAAAGAAGATATTTATTGCCACGTGGGTGGTGTTAATGTGGGCCTTCTATCCTCAATATCAACTTGTTCCTCTTCTTCTTCTAAGATGGTAGTTGTGTTTCTCCACTAGGTATTTGTTTCTTTTGTTTCAAAAGTGAAGCCTCTCAAACTGCTAATGAGATCGGTTTGTTCTTTGTTAATGAGTTCAAGATTTGGTTGAATTATATCACCTAGAAGATCAGGTTGTTCAATAGGAGAGATTGGTCTCCAAATAGTCATGTGGGGTTCATTTTTCAATTTATCTTGCTTAATGAGTTTATTTTACCAAAATGACTTGTCTAGATTAAGTTTTCAAACTAAATGTTTATGTCAAAAACACCATAACTTTCACAATGTCCATATTTGTGAGAATCATGAGGTTGAAGCCATAATTGCCTATGTTGTCTTTGGAAAATATGGATTTTGATATAACTCAAGATATTTAGAAATCTCAAAGGATAGAATCCTTAGGACAAGCAATAATATCAAGGCTTTTTCAAGAGGTATCCATATTTAGGCCAAAGTGTTTGAAATTTTGAGGAAGATAGTGAATTTTTTTTTTGCATTGTTTTGCAACCAAGCAAAGTATTAAATTGACTCACAATCATTACAACCCTAGGTTTGAAATGGTTATATTTTTTGATTCCACATTTGGATTTCTCCAAACACTAAACAATGCGAACAATTAGAGATTTGGCGACACTAGCTCCCCTCCACAACACACACTTCTTGGGACCACTAAATCTCAAAATCCTTAAAATCTGTAGATCAAAAAGATTTTTTATTTTTCTACTATTGAATAGTACAAATGTGGGGCAGCTTCAAAACGACCGTTCTTGCACCAACAAATATTAAATATTTTTGGTTTCTAAATAAGGGTTTGTAGTAAAGGCTTCCAGTTTAGGGGGTACAATGATAAAATCCATCAAGAGGTATCCCAACCCTTAGAACAAGGGATTTATGCATTATAAATATATTGGGGGAGAGCTATCATGTGCTACTTCCAATTGATCACAATTTTCATTGCAACCACACATTTATATCGCGGTTTGGAAAAGCCTAGCTTTAGCTCGTTACCGCTTGGGTTGTTCCTTCCTTTAGAAGTGTGGAGGAAGGCCCTCTAAAGGGAAATGATAGCAAGGAATTACATCCGTAGTTCAATCATCTTCATTCGTATGAAAAAAGCGAGAACACATGCTATGCCTTTTTCTCACACTCGCAAGGGGGTTCAGTTTCAATCCAAATTGAAAGGTGTAGGTGATTTTCCAAAGTGTTATGGAATGTTTATGTTTCTCAAGGTCACTAAATGGCATGAGATAATTGCATACGCATCCAGTAACAATGTTATAAATCACAAGACATAACAAACAGTTGTAAATTTTAACCCCTCAAAGTAATGATGAGTTCATTTTAAGAACCAAATGAAATATGAAGTTGTCTTGTTCACTTTTAAACCCAAAAGACAATGATGAGATGAGGGTTCAATTTTAATCATGTTTGTGTGTTTGTTTTAAACCCAAAAACAATGATGAGGGTTCAATTTTAGCCAACTTTGAAAATGAATTTTAAGCCCAATTGAAATCTAGTTGGTCCTAAGATTGTAAGTTTTTAAAACCCAATGGAAATTTAGTAGTCCTAAAGCATAAAGAAGAAAGCATGAACGTTGGGTTATAATTGCCCCAAAGCATTAAATGCTTGTTACAATCATAAAATTTGAAGATAGGGAATCTTTCTTCACTTTAGCTCTATGTCTTTCAACCTGCAAAACCTTGTTATTCTAACAACTAGAACACAGTCAGAAGTGCATTAGTGATTAGATAAATCAAAGAAATTAAAGCACATTTCAAAAAAATGATCATAAAATTTCTTACCATGGTTGGGTGTCACTGAACACGATAGCATCACAATTTGAACTATGGGCGTCGTTGTGGTGAAAATGGGTATCGCTCTGTAGCAAAAACAGAGAGCACGATAGTGTCGCAATTTTTTCAGGTGTTGTTGCACATGGTAGCGTCATGTTTTGAAATTTGGAGGTGTCACCATTTGTAGTTTTTGATACCTCTTATATTAAATTGGCGGCACCATATTCAAATCAACAATGGGATATATTTTAATCTTCGTCGGTGTTTCAAATTGCAATGGTGTCGCTATATGGTGACACTCTTCAAAGTCTGTTGATGTTTGTGATTTGGGCACCATTGTATCTTGTAAAACAAGCACAAAACAAAATTCGAGCTAAAAAATGGTTAAATTAATGGTTTTCCCTCCTAGTGCCAGAATGTGAGACGAGGATCATCAGGGTGGGTCGATTACGCTTGATCCATGATGAATCGAAGCAAAATTTATCAACTAAACCTTAATCTACCAAATAAGATCATTCAAATTGAAAAGTTAAACTAAGCATTTATTGAAACTGAAAGTTACAAACTATGAAAATAGTTAAATTCCTACTCTAACCCATTTGAAACTTATCCTGTTTTGGAATTAGTGTCGTGTTGATGTGGAACAATGGCCCTTTCAAAATCCCATGATTAGTGAGCCTGTTTCAATCAATTCTATGGAAGAGAATAGATGAAACCATTGTGATAAATGGATGAAAACCTAATTTATACTAAATTAAACATGGTGCAAGCTAAGTTAACATGATTTTATGCTAAAAATGAACTAATTATGTAGTTGCTAAGCTAATCTAAGATAACTCTAAGCTAAAAGATGGAAAACCTAATTCATATACAAACTAAGATGGATGCAAGGAATCCATTAATGGATGCTTTAAGCTATTATGCAATTATAAATAAACTAAAACAAGCTAAAATTGAGTAAATTATGAGTGTGGATACAAGTGAATTCCACAGCATAAGTTTTCAATTGAAAGATGGATCCATTTTTCTCCAAATAGTGCTTTATTTATAGGAGAGCAAATGAGAAATGGAGGGTTGAGATCAAAAATATCAATCAATGGTCAAAGATGAAAGGAAGAAGAGGCATGGATCATGGATTCTCATCAACAGATGAGAATACATGATGGGATTTAATCAAGGGCTCACATTTGCTTCAAAAAAACACACTTTTGACCTACTCACACAGGTCAAAGGTGACTTGTTCCAAAAGGTTAAAGTTTAAAACTTGTATTAGAAGCTAAGTGAAAATATCCCTTTTCAAATGATGGAGGAATAAGAATATTCCTTGGAATATTCATTTGGCTGAGGATAAAAGGAATTTTGCAAATTAAAAGAAATTCTTAATTGTGCAAAAAGGGGATAAAGAATATTCCATGGGAATACTCCCCTTTTAGAAGAAAAATAGTTTAATTGGTAATTAAAAAAGGTTTAATCATGCAATTAGGGGATTAGAAGAATTAAAATGATATTCATTAAATTAAATGATTTAATGAATGGGGGAGAGATGAAATGATATTTAATTAAATAACTTAGGATTATTTAATTAAATAAGATGACTTAGGGAATTAAATTTTATTTTATTTAATGAGATTAAACGTTAGCATAAAGGGGGAATGAGTTAACCTGAATTGGTGAATTAGGTTGATGGACGAAAATGAGGCAATTAATTAAATTAGCTAGGTTAATTTAATTAATTAAGCAAAAAGAGGATGGGTTTAAAGAGGAAATGATTCTATTAAGCCTGTTTTGAGTGTATGATATCATTTAGGACATTTTTTTAGTGTCTACACTATTATATATTACCTTTTATGCAATAGGATCCCAAATATTTTATCCTTTCACACCATAATTGTATCTGATGAAGATACATTTCACAGCCTTGTTCTCCAACTTTCTTCACTTCTCCTTTGGCACATGTGCATATGTTTCACAACCAAAAACTCTAAAATGTCTTAATGAAGGCTTGTGACCCAACCATGCCTCTATAGGTATCTTGTCAAGAAGATTTGTTGTATGAGACATGTTAATTAGGTAAGAAGCAATAGTAACAACTTCAGCCGAAAACCTTTGTTCTAGACTAACACCACTCAACATACTCCTAGCCTTCTCCATCAATGTCATGTTCATTATTTTTGCAACTCCATTATGTTGTGGAGAATATAGAGTTATCTTTTATGTATGAATACCACAATATTTATAGAATCTATCAAAATTATTAGAGAAAAATCCACTACCATTATCAATCCTCAAACATTTTATTTTCCTTTCAGTTTGCAACTCAACCATTGCTTTAAATTCTTTAAATTGACTGAAAACCTCATATTTACTCTTTAAAAAATATACCCATGTCCTTCTACTATAATCATCAATAAATGAAACATAATATGTGGATTTTTCAATTGAAGGAACATCTACAAGACTGGACACATTAGAATGAATAAGATCCAATACACCATAATATTTATGAGAACTCAAATAAAACTGAACACGGTTTTATTTTCCATAAATTCAATACTCAAAAAAATAAAATTCAAGATTACAATCAGACAACCCTTCAACAAGGTTTTTATTTTTCAAGGTCCTTAGACCCTTTTCTCAAATTTGGCCAAGTCTCTGGTGCCATAGCATAGTTTTCTTTGTAGGTAACTTTGATTCAAAAGAAAGAGAACCCTTGGGTACACAAAATTTGTGACCATCTATTGAAGATGAAACCCTCACCTCTTCCAATGGAATATCCATAGACTTTATTTTCATAAAAGTACTATTGCACTCAATAGTACATGCATCAAGCTTATACAATGTTCCATATCTAACATCTCTAGCAATCACCATAGCACCTCTAACCATCTTTCATCCTACATCATAGAATACTACTTACACACCTACATCTATTAGTTTACTCACATATAACAAATTTTGTGCTAATAAAATGATATGCAACACACCATTAATCCTTTTTATTCTACCATCGAGAAACCTGATTCTAACTTTACCATGACCAACAATATTTAACTAAGAATCATCACCTAAGTACACCTTTCCTCCATCAAATTCTTTATACTCAAAAAACCAATCTCTCTTAAATGTCATATGGAAAGATACACCTAAGTCAATTAACCATGCATCATTACCTGCAGGAGTTCCCAAAACTGTAATGAATGCATCACCATCTTCCTTCTCAAACTCGAAATCAAAATCAAATCTCTTATTTTTCTTCTTCTTTTCTTCTTTGCATTCCTTATGAATATGTCCAAACTTATCGCAGTTCCAACAAATAACTTTGGACTTTCCAAGAGATTTGGATCTCCCCTTGGACTTTGATTTATCACGCTTCTCATTCTTCTTTCCTTTTACCTTAGGTATTCCATGAAAATTTAGGGCCTCCTTGGCACTAATGGACACCTTCCTCATCTCTTCAAAAAGAAAAGAACACACTGAATCTTAGACTATGATCTTCTGCACCATTGGACAAATGGGAAGAGGATTCAGTGCATCCCATACTACAACGCGGGTCCATTCTCAATCCCCGTAAGGCTAAGTATATAGTCTAATAGCTAGGAAGGGAATTCGATGCATCCCATACTACAACATGGGTCTAACCACCATCTGAAGGGTTTCCCTAAGTAGTGAACCTACCAAACCCAATGGATTCTGACTTTAATCACCTATAGGCCACCGGTGACAAGTCTATCCACCCAGGAAGAAGTAGCTCATAACATATACCACCTTGTGACCTTAGTGATATTACCAGCTATATTCTTCACACTCTTGGGTAACACTGGCCTTGGTCACTTTTTTTCCCTCAGTGATACCCAATGAACTCCCTCAATACAACGGTTAGCCCCAAATTACCATTACCCACATGGATCAATCCCTACCCATCCAACAGTTATCATATCTTAGCCATAACTAGGGTAGCCCATAGCAACCTTCACCTCTGTGAACCAGGTGAATGTTGGCTAGTTCCTAGCAATAGCTCAAACATTGGTCATTGGCATGGTCAAATGACTTCCTATCACTCAAATATCCTAGAGGTTCACTCTTTGGCATGTCATACATAACATGAATCACAAATCATAATCAACAGATGCATGAGCCTATACATAGAGACATCTAGATATGCAGTCGGCTTTCATAACACATAAAGTCACATGGAACCAACACGAGATGAACTTTTCCAAACTTATACATATATTCAATTACCAATTATAAGTAGTTAAATCGCTTACTCTATTCATTTATTTGTCAGAACACATCATGCATTAAATATAAGTTTTAGATTTTCAAAACTCATTTCCTACCTATTCAGTACCCCATTCAACCTCAAACTGAAGCTTACGAAGGAGGAAAGATCAAACCAATTAGGAAAAACCCCAACCCTTGGAGTTATCCCCCCTAGACTCTCCCCCTACGAACTTGAGGTCACAGAGACATCCTTCGCCCAAGGACCACTTACATACCTGCTTCCAAATGGATCAAAGTCACACGTAGTCCTCCTTACAAAGTATCTCAAGGATACCTATGCACAGGTTCCCATAACCCTATTTTTTTCTCCCCCTTAAATATATCGAGGTCTTGGATTAAACTCCACCCATTTATTTATAATCTTTTTTGAACATCCCAACTCTTATATTTTCATCTCATTGACCTAGCCCAACTAGGCTTATTACTTAATACCAAATTACCTTGGTTCACACAAACCTGTAGGAAAGAACTTCAATTTCAAATTTACATATTAGATTCAATATCAATGGGTCAATAGATATATTTGAAGGGCATCCAATAATATGTATAATCTTGTTTTAAGTATAATTAATGTTGAATCCTACTTAAGAAAATTGGCAGCAATAAATCCATTGAACCAACATATGAAAATATAAACCCAATGATAATGTTACTAATAATATTCTTGTTCTAATTTCCTTTACCCTATCGTGCAACTCCATATTCTTATAATATTCTAGTTCATAGGCTAGATAGTTTATTCACACTTTTCATTTAATCTAAACCTGATCTTAATGGTCATCAGTAAGGTACCAAGAGACGCTACATAGGATTTATCTCATAACTCACAAAAGGAGAAAGCATTGTATCCACTAATTACCTTCAATAAGAATATTAATACTCTTATCTTATGATTTTATTATTGTATTCTACAACTCAATATTCATTGTATCTCATGACTATGTCCTACTACATAGGGTTTAATAACATTTGACTTCATATTTAATTTTTTGTGCATCATAATTTTCCTATTAAACTTCAATTGATGGCTAATCATGTATAGTTTAAATCAATATAGTGTCATGTTTAACCAAAGGAAATTAAATTAAACCCAAGATGTATCCAAGGTAAGATAAACTCATGTGACATTTATCCATTAAATGTACAAGTTAGGATAAATAAGGGGTCAGCAAGTTCTTTATATTACCTTTACACCTTTCTCCTAGGGAGGAAAGACTATAATAGGTTTCAAGGATATAATGGTCTTAAAGACATAAGTCCAAGTTGTCAAGCTTAGATGGTTTGCATTATTACATATATTATTTTTCAAACTTGAAAGGTTCATTAGACATAAATATTCCAACATAGGAGTGTTGGAACACAACAATCTACTGAGAGGGGGGTGAATCAGTAGATCTTAAAACTTGGCTCTAATAACCTTTTGTGTATACTAACTCCTTAAACTCTTTATGCAGATTAATTCCTTAAATAATTAATGTGTAGATTGAAGACTTGAGATGTAACAACATAAATATGCAATCAAACAATCAACACATAAAAACCCATAACACCATATATACATGGAAACCCAAGATGGGAAAAAACACAGTGAGAAATGTTGCTAGGATCTACTTTCCTAATCTAGCCTCACAAATAAATATTTTGTTACAATGTTTTAGGAGCACCAACTCCAAGGAAGAACCAACTCCAAGGAGACACCAATTCCCTACATTGAGCACCAACTTAGTTATCTGATGGCACCAACCAATCAGATTTTCATTGACAAATACATTTTTGTTTACAATTCAATGTTGCAACATACTTTGCAACTGCACAATACTTTGTTGCAATCTCTGCAACTTAACCTTTTTTGTTGATGTTACAATCTCAACAACACATCCCTCTACTTTGCACTCTCTTCTCCTCTACACTCAGAACATTCACTATTTTATCCTCTGAATAATAACCCAATTTTGAATCTCTGATTTTTGTTTTGGTTCTACTCATTCAGAATGTGCATTCTCTATCTGCTCTATTTTCTTCATTGTCTCGGCTACATACTCAGAAATTTATCATACTATATAGTTCTCTCACCCTCTACACGTGTAGACATGATACCACAACACTTGCAGCCAACACACACACTCACTTTTCTAATTGACTTCTACTTTTTCTTAACTTCGTCGACCTACAATCAGTACCTTGAGATGCACACAACCATCCAGATCATCTCAAAATTTCTATTAGGGTTCCATATTACTTCATTACGAAGAACATTCTATATCAAGCCTTCCCCATATAAATTATAATATGATGTATTTGCTAGAATAGAAAAACTACAAACCTTAGGATCATATAGCATTTAATTTATTCCCTGTACATCCAATTTGAACATGATTTTCCTTGTCATGGCTATCTATGTAGTCGACCTATAATCACACTTCCTCAAGCATTGCAACCCCATCAAACCCATCTGGAAGCTTTTGTTAGAGTTTTCTCTACTCATGAACTTCTTCAGCAAGCTACCGTTTATCGAGCCAAATGCCACTAGCAATTTCACATCTGATTCATTGGATATCATGGTGGTCTACCAAACCCTAAACCAAGATTGCATTTAATGTTATTCTCTATCCATTCGATCTAATTTTGATCTTCATCGATATGGCTATCTGAACCACCAACATGTGCATCAAATCTCCAATTAGATAGTCATTGGTGCAGTTGAACAAATTAAATTTGTTCACTATGTCAGTTACTAGAAGAAACCCTCTTTTACATGGACTTAGTCGTAGTAATCTTTATCATTGAATTTGGGTCATTGATCTCAGTCCTTTATGCCATTATCCATGGTTCTCTATTCATCTCAGCATTTTTAAATCATCATTGTCAGATTGTTCTTCTTTAAATAGGTGTCGTCGATCTTGATCTGTGACTAACAGTTTACACCATCAAAGAAACTTTATTGTATCAAGAAAAAACATATTAGGGTCTTGTTGATAAACACCATTCACACAATACCTCTTGTGAAAGAAATGGGCCCACATCAACATCTATCATCCACATCATCACCACACAATTCACAACAAGGATTTGAATTGGTCTATTGTGCAATCGCTCTTCGCCATCTATCAGCATAGTCACCTTCTATTATTGTCACCTTCCTATCAGGTCCCACCAAGGTCTTAACCCATATACCTTGCAGCTTTGATCAAGTGGTCCCTACTGCCTACATGTCATCCTTGTCATCATTGTATAGTAAATGTCACCTTCTTCCACATCACTTCTTCATCCATTCATCGCCCATCATACAAATACTTTCTTTATTTGGCTTCAATACCACAATGTGAAACAGCCAAGCAATGCAACAAAACTCTACCACCTATACACTGCAGATTCATCTTCCACTAGCTCTCGATGTCCATAACTCATCACAAAAACCATCTTATCGCTTCACTTCACAACAGTGATGTGAAGTGACCAGGCGATATGTCCCCACGTGTCCAATTTGCATCTTCAAGACCCACCAGGTACTATGTCCTCTATCAAATCAAAATACTATTTGATCTCCACCATTCCCTACTCCCCCATGAGGCATGGACGGGGTCCCACCACAGGTGTTGCGAGCAAGCAGGCACTGTTGGTCTTCCTTGGTTTGATCACTATCGTTCAACTCCCATTGCTACCATATAGTGTATTGATAAATAAAATAATCTTTGAATTCTATTACAGCAATGTGAAGGCTTTATGCGAAGTAACTTTGTTCTACCATATGTCCAAGGTAATGTCATACACCATTATCCAACCTTAAATTCATGCTTCAAGTTATTCACCTTTTCATCCTTGCCACATGTCCCAATCTTATTCACCCTTAATTACCACACCATAAGTCTTCTACCTATTCATCCATGCCACATGTCATAATCCCACTAACCCACAGGGTCAAACTAAGTCAACACTTTCTTTTGATGGGATGGCAAGTTGTTGCCACCTGTCCATCTATGTCGCATCATTCACCTTTTCGTAGTATCGAAGGGACTCATTATTTCATCCTACCAACATGTTCCTATCTCTTTCATGGAGTGCTTATCAGGACGTTGAGGGGACTTGCCACTAAGTCCCACCGAAATTCACCTATCAACTTGATGGAGTGCCTTTGGCTGATGCAAACTCTTGTTACCTCCTATCGTCTATTAGGTTTCAGGGATCGAGGATCCCACGTTCTTCATACCAATCCTTTCAGTAAGGTGCAAACCTCCCTCTCGACCCACGAACACCAATGCCTCTTTAGGGGTCAAGGTTCACTCTTCCTCTTTACCCCATTCCATTCTTTCAGTGAAATGCAATCCTTCCTTTTGAATCGTGATGCCCAATACAATCCTTCACAAGTGTTATCAACCATGACCCTTTCAGGTTTCGGCCTTCGAGCTTTCATGTTTTACCATACTTCATTAAATATCAAAATGAAATCCTTGACATCTACCTGCAAAGCCCGAAATATTTTCTTTCTTCATTCTTTTATGCAGCCGAGACAAGGTACTCCTGAATTCTGAAGTCCAAAATCCTTTGGACTTAGCATATTTTCTTCATAACTTTGAGTGACTTGGTAAGAAGTTTAATTGAGGCTTGATTCCCAAAACCTTGGAGGCATAGTCGAAAATGACTAACTCCAAACACCTTCCTTCTTCAGCAAGCGATACATGGTAAGCCCGAGGCCCAAACTTCTACAACACTTGCACAACATCTAACACATAGCTTCAACCTTTGACATCAATGAAAATTTTACATTAATGCCAGCCACCTTACTAACAAGATTAGTTTCATCTCTCCTCTATCCCCTTTTGACATCAATGACATAAATGTGCCAACAAGGAGTACACAACTCTTTTTGAGTTTCCCTCAAAGGGTGAACCACCATGTCTATTAGTGTCATGCACATATGATAATTATTATATGATTCTATGTTGAGGCTAATAAGATAAAGGGTGGTATATAATATTTAGATCAACTTACAATAATACCCATTTCATGACCAATCTTCTAAGTCAAGGTCAAGTTTTAATGTCACCCAATTTCATACAAATAATTACTAATATGGTTAAAATCATATCCACCCAAGAATTACAAAAATTAGGTGAAGTTTTCCAAGATAAATATCATTTAATGTGGCTTCCAAACCAAACGAGATAATTATTTTGGTGGTGTATTCCAGCATTAAATGGTCAATTAATAGTATCTCTATATGAGGAAAAATGAAAGAACCAAGCCTTCCTTGTTTGTTGTAGTTGACTGGCTCCTTTTGAGGCCCAATGACTAAAATAGATATCATTTCCTTAACTATGCAATCTATGTAACAGACCCACTATGTCGTCCATTTTCTCTGCTCGATGATATCTCCCAGCATTGTCATAATTGATGGTGTGTTCCTTGAAGAATTCAAAGAAGAACCTTCACTAATTTTTCTCATTTATTAATTGCATTTGCTCAAAGTACCTAAATCCTCTTATCAAATCTATTTCATTGCAGGAAAGGAGGACATTAACCACAGCAGGGGAGATTTTTCTTTGATGCCTACCAATTGCATCTCCTTGAAAGTTTCTAAAGCCTTTTCAATGGATATATTTTGAGCATATCTTGCAATCTTTGCATTCCATGATACCACGTTTCCTCATCAGATTTCATCCAACTAAGATGTGAATTTTCTTTGCTTCCATAATTTTTTGCTTATTTCCTTTCCATGATAGTTACAATGGATTCCACCTACTCCTTCCACTCACCCTTCAACTTCTTTTTTCTCCTCCAAATATCACACAAATGCCTTACTTTTCCTTCCTCCATGTGATTTCTCCTTTTCTCTCTTCATGGCCCTCTATCCTCTCTTCTTCCCTTCTCTCTGTATTTTGGTCCAAATTTTCATGTGTGCACGTCCTTCCTTTGCAACTTCTCCCTCTACTACTAGTATTCTACCCTTCCTCACACCTACACACTTTCTCCCTTCACATTTTCTCTACATTTGTAGTCCCCAAATTTCTTCTACGCATTCCCTCAGCCTTCCTCCTCTTGGTGTTCCATTTCCGTGAGCTCTCTCTCTCTCTATCTGCTCGTTCCCCTTGTTTTTCTTCTTGAACACTTGTGTAGATCCAAAGAAGGGGGTCACAAGGGTTTTTAATGACTGATTAGCCTCCTTTTCCCCCACACAACCTGCCATTACTACCCAAGTAAAGGTTCAACATACTCAATTAATGGAACGGAGACTCCTTTAGTTTCATCTGTGTCCTACTTCTGCACACCATGCCATGCCCATTTAATTTTGGCATCCTTCCTTGTCGGGTCGTTGATTGATATCTTTGGCCATATTTATTTAATAGTTGTCTCCCCAACCATCGTCATCATTTCAATTCTTTATTATTTTATTTTAAATTTCTTTCCCAGTTGCATCGTCCAGCATGGTCACTAGTAGGGATGTGACATCCTTCCCCACTTGGAATAAGTTGTCCTGACTTATCAAAAGGTTACAATCGTTAATTTCTTTAAAATTTTGGGTTACTAGCCATGTTAATTGCTTTTGAACCCGTTATCCTTGTCTCTCAAGTGGTCCCCTTTTCCCTAATTTGATTAAATTCAGAATAATTTTTATAAGATTTTAGAGGATGCATATTAAAATATACCCTCAAGTGAGCATTTTCACTCAATCTTATCCTCCATTTTCAATTTATGAGTTGATTTTTCCTAGGAGAGGTCAATATTATAGCATTAGGTACACACATTTACTAGTTAACCCTTCAAAAATACACCTTTTTAAGTTATTTTCATTTTAAGTTCATATCCATTCATACTTACATCATGAGGAGATTTTTTAATACTCTTAATTATGCCATGAAATTTTCCACATAACAAGGGGTGAAATCAAATCCAACAAGGGAATTAGGAGAATTAGCAATCATCAAATTCTTAACCTTTTTCTATGCACTCTAATTTACCTTTTTATAGTTCATATATCCAATTTTCCCTTTCCACCCATCAAGGGTTCCTTGGTTAAGACTAGTCATCCACTCTTAAGAGCTTAAAAGTTCATTTAAGATACTGAAAACGGGTGATCCCACAATACTAGTTTACAATTTCTGAGAGATCCTATTTTTTGTTGAAATCACATATTTTTAGAAAATATAATGATTTAAGCCTTGAAAAGTTCCATTTAAAGGATTCCAATTGAAGAGTTTTTGACCGAACCGTCTTAGATCAAACCCCCTTGGATAGAATCCCACTAGTTTTAAACCATACCTATAACAGAGTCTCCTTTACACCTATCAAAATGTTGATAAAAAACCACTTTTTATTTACCTTTTGAGGGATCAAATTAATTCATTTAAAATTTATTTTTTGTAAGTGTGTAGTCCTTATTATAAGCTTCCCATAAAGTATAATTTTTGTATACACCTAAAATCGGTCAAGACATTTAACTAATTAAATACTAGTTACTTAATTAATATTTGACTACATATAAATAAATTCTCAATTTATTTATATAGTAGACCCTTTTCTAATTCTCCAGATCTAAAGTCATATTCTTCTAATTTAATTAAATAAAAAAAAATTCATAAGCTTGTTTTATTTAATTAAGTTTCACTAATCCCAAATTTGGAATTCAAGCACATGTCTACAACTTTTCATGCCACCTCACCAAGGTCACATGAAATTAAATAATTCTAATTTTTAATTGGAATTATATTCAAACACATGGTTTATTCCTCACACACTTCTTAAACAAACTTTCAAACACATGGTCTTTTTCTCACACACTTGATTCTTCCATCCATTTGGCATGTTGTCTTTGGTTAAGAGATTCCTCCATCCATTTGGCATGTTGTCTTTGGTCAAGGAAACATTCTTCTTCATTTTCTCCATCTCCACCATTCATCCCTCTTTTTTGAATCTAGACCATCGATCACTGCCACATCATAAGATGCTTGGAAAAGCCTATAAATACAACCCTTTGGCATTGTATTTTGCATCCACATTTGAGTAGAGTTATCATGCAGGAATATCATTTGATCATTGGAGCATTTTGGAGTCTTATAGTTTCATTTTAGATTAGTATATTCATAGTTAGCATTTGAGCATATGCAGAATCATCCTAGCTTCATATCATATCATTTACATTGTATAATCTAACATCATTATCCATTCATCATAATATCCATTATCATAGCATTCATCACATTAGTTTCATGTAGGAATTTAATTGACTTGCATGTTGAATATTATCTCATTTCTCAAGCTGTCATTTTAACAACCATTGTGCATATACAAAATCTGAAAGCCAATATGGTTTAATAAATCCTTGAGAATAGAGGACAATGAAGTGTTCTTAAAAGATTTGTTTAACTTCAACTTAGAGTAGTTTATTTGATTCAAATCTTTATTATAATACATTTCATTGGTGTTTGTGTTGATTTACTAACAATTCCCACATTTCACACACATAAAATGGTACCCACCATGGGGCCATACCCCATTTCTAACATTTTTTTGGAAAAGTTCTTGTAAACAGGCTGGACGTGACATTTTATCATAATCGTTAGTTCTTTCGGCACATCCAGCAAATGTTTTAGCGCATACAAGGAGTGTTTTAGCGCATTCAATATTTTCTTTGGTGCATTCAATATCTATTTTAGTGCATTGGATTGTTCTTTTAGCGCATAGAGTATTTTTTTTAGTGCATTGGTTATTTCTTTCAGCGCATTGATGTTTTAGCACATGCGATGACTATTTTAGTGCATCTGTTTAAATTTGCAAAATCTGAGAACTGATTGGTGTTTTCTGCTTGCAAGTACTTTTATACACTGGTCAAAATTTTTTTATCAAACTACTGATGATTTATGTAGGGGTTGGAGTTATTTAAATTCTTTTTTTTGCTTAAGATAGGCATCTAGCTTAATTAGAAAGGATAAAGAACACCATGTCTTTCGTGCTTGATGAATGGTAGGCATATTCTCTCCCCTTAACTGGATGACCAAAAATTCAGACCCATTCACTTTTGTTTTATCCTTAGAGGGTCTGCCTTGTGGGAAAAAGTAATCACCCAAGGGAACAACCCAACCGGTAACACGCTAAAGCCAAGCAACTTCCAACTGGGATATAAATGTGGGTACTTGAGGAAAGTTCAAGTATCATGAGGATTGTTCTAACAAGAAGGGCAGCAATGGTCTCTTGCCATATGGATGATCCCCCACAAATGGAATGCCTATACTAGAACCTCTTGTTTAGAAGGCCAAAATCCTTATTCTATTTACTAGTGCAGAAGGTCTAACCTTTGAATTCGTCCCACATTTTTGAGTCTTTTAGTAGAGATGAGAAATACGCTATGGGAGATTCATGGGTATTGAAGCTTGGCTGCCCTGTAGAAGTGAGTTTCATGGAGGGGAGCCAGTGGGTTCAATATTCTAATCATCTGCTAAAAGTACGCACAACTGGAGTAAAATCCAAGTGGGAATCCAGTAAATATTTTCCTACATAGCCTTAGGATTGTACATGTTTGATGTGCTTAACCAATGTGTTTTTGAACAAATTTCAAACAAAACATCACACATTGGAAGTTAAAACCTTGATTCAGAAAACATCCTTTGAAACAACCAATTATTTGACTGGAAAATTAAAAAATCAAACAAACTTGCAAGAAATTGTGATATTTTCCCAATTCAATGCATCCACTACTTATTCTAGCAAATTTACACCATTCTCTGGTGCATCCATATGCTATTATAACGTATCCACTATATATGCCAGCGCATTCACGCATTACTGCAGTGCATCCACCCAATACTTTAACGCATTCGAGCTATTATGTAGTGCATCCAACCAATCCTGCAACGCATTCAATCTATTATGTAGCATGTCCAACCAATCTTGCAATGCATTCATTGCTTTCATTGGCACATCCAAGTCATCTTTTAGCGCATTGAGTTTATTTTCTAGCACACCCAAGGAACAGTCTAGCTCATCCAATCTCTATTCTAGCACATCTATGCAATCTTTTTGTGCATCCATACCCTGTTTTAGCGCATCTAGTTAACATCAAACCAAAGAGTTAAATTCACCATCTATTTGTCTGTTTCAACCAAAAAAATAAAAACATCATGGTTGAGGCTGAAGAATGTCCCTTTTACAGATTCCACCAAACTGAAATAGATGAGGATCAATTGACTGCTTTAGCTCATCAAATGAAAAACCTTCAACAAAAAATTTTGGATATGAAAAGGGAAACAACCACAGAAAGATATTTTTTTTCAGACATCTATTCTTATCCATTTGATAGAAATACAGACATGACACCTTCTCCACCAACAACTACATCATCCAAGTTCAATTTCTTTGAATTCTTGAAAAAGTTAAACGAGAAACCCAAATCAAAGTCTTCAAACACAAAGGACATTGAACAATCTTACCATGTCATGCATCTATCTTCATCTCCCATAAGCCAAAATAAATCTCAGGATTCTTTCACCAAAGTTAACGATTCCATCCAACCACCTTCTTCTATCATATCTTCTATATCCAATGATCCATGTCAATCTCTCAGTCCAAACCATGATGTCATAGACTCCTCTACACCTCAAGATCAAATCATCTTTTCCACTTCATCCAATGATATCAAAATTCCACAATTTCTTCCAATATTTTACCAATACCCCATCTCTCAAGAATTCTATGATGATCCCCTCCTTTCACTTTTCATCCACAATGACTCCCTTCCATCTCAAGAGAAAAGTATCCTTCTGAGTTCTTCCACCCCATCTGATGAATCCATACCATCTCAAGATTCCATTGCATCCCAGGAGCATGATAATTCTTCCATCCTATCTAATGATGTCCTACCATCCAATGATCAAGATATACTTTCTACAAAATCCCATGATTCCCTTCTTCATCAAGATCAAGATATGCTTCCATGCAAGGATATCCTTTCATTACATGAGGATTTTCATCCTTCTCAAGATCATGATCATATGCCTTTCATACCACTTCACAATGATTTCATACCTAGTAAAGAGCAAGTTACTCCATCTTCTACACCTCATACTCCTTTTCCAAGTCAAGATCAAAGTACCCCATCATCCCCATGCCAAGATCCTATCACACTAGTCAAGCTATCCATGAGCCACACACCTACAAATTGGGATCCTTCACTTTTATCCACTCCAGTTTACTTCCAACACCTATCATTTCATCCATATCATATCCTCCCCAAAATGGAATTGCATCTTGTTTCACAAAAAATGCATATCCCATTGGTAAACGAATGTGTCAAAGTATGAACTACAAAAGCAAAGGATTAGGCCTTCGTGAACAAGGTATCCTAAAACCTCTTTTTTCTCAAGAAAACCCATATTACCATGGCCTTGGTTATACACCTAATTTCCCTAGTCCATCAAACCTACCATATATCTTAGGTCCTCATCATAATCCACCAAACCTTCAATCTATCTTAGGTCCTCATCCTAGTTCATCAAACCTTCCATCTATCCTAGGTCCATATCATATTCCTCAAGAACAACAAAGTCACACATCCTTGATGCCCTTTCAAAATTCTACCTCCAGCAACTCATCCATGATACCTCCATACCATTCATCTCCATCCATCTCTCCTATTTCTCTTGGAAGCAATTTGGGTGCCAAATGTCAAAAGCTTCCATATCAAAATTCACATGTATCAAAGGATCAACATGTCTTCTTGAAGAGGCATACAAAAATAAAATAAAATTTGATCCACAATCAAAAGAAAAATAAAAAAGACCACAAAATCCCATCAAAGCAAAAAGAAATTTTCCCAAGACCACAAAGGTCCATAAATCAAAAGGAAATTTCAAAAAGGCCATAAAGGCCCATCAAAGAAAAAAGAAAAAATTCCAAGACCACAAAGGTCCATAAATCAAAGAGAAAAATATCAAAGGCCACAAAGGCCCATAAAGCAAATATCAAAGTCAAAATCATGTGGATTCCTAAAATTCTCATAGAAGCAATGAAATCTAAATTGGCACCCAAATTTGTTGAACCAAAAGCTTCCTCCAATCTTCCATTTAAAAACCTTTCACCTTCCAAATCTATTTTTCCTCGATCACTCCACCACCCTTCAAGGTGTGTGCCAATGTTGACCTTGCAATCATTTCCATCTATCCATCAACAAGCCTTCCCACCTCCTATACATTACCCAACATCCATCCCCCATTATTCTCCTTTAATCCAAACCTATGGATAAGTCCTTAGTTATTCCATCATACCTTTAATAGGCCAACACTTATGAGTTCATCCCCATTGTCATGGTTTATTAAAGGAATATTTGGTCGTGAAACTTGATTCTTAAGTCCTTCCTCCATCTCCCTATCATTCATATCCTATTTTCCATATTCCTCTTGCACTCTACACTTGGGGGGGAAGTTTCGTCCATCTTATCATTCCTTACATTTCCACCTTTGACCTTGACAAGCTTAAGGATCTCGTTGAACATCATATATCTTATCCTATTCGCTTTGTCCATATCTTTTGTACCATATATTTTGTCTTATCCATATTCCATCATTCTTTCTAGATACATCCTTTCTTCCCCTCCTTGGTCTTGATAAGGAATAGGGGAAAAATACTTGGGCCTTGTGTCCATATCTTATCTAGTTGATCTTGATCATCCCATTAATTATCTTTATCCTTGCTTTCTTCCATTCCATATCTCCTAGCTTATCAAAATCCATGTAATTATGTCCCTTTGCAACCTTGAATCTTATCATGTAAATCATATTTGAGCCGAGTTGTAAGACATTATCCCATCCTCATATCTTTTGTCAATAAATCATCAAAAATCATCAATCTTATTGTACTTGGAGGAATTTAGTGATCCTAAGTACTTATCATCATCATTCCTTATGGAATCAATCATTTTGTAGACACCCAAAATTGTCCTCTTACAACACCTGTCTCGGCATTACATCATTTAGGCATCTTGTAGCACGATCTACCCTAGGTACCCATGTCATCATCTATTTAATTAAATAAATTTTATTTATTTAATTAAATTCATATTCATAATCCATCCATTTCACTAATGTTAATTAAATAATTTATATTATTTAATTAATTAAATCATTTCTATTCATTCTTCTAATGTTAATTAAATAATTTATATTATTTAATTAATGAAATCATAAATTCAATGTTAATTAAATAAATCCAAAATTTATTTAATTAATAAAATCATAAAAAGATCTTCTCGCTTTCTTTCCAAAACTAAACTCGTGTGCATCTAATTAATTTATTTAATTAGATAATTCATCAATTATCCTTCTTGTCTTTTTCAAGATTTATTTCCTTTAAAACAGGAAATGAAATCTTTCTATTTTTTTTGAAATCTTATCTCATCTCGTTGTATTTCCTCTTTTGTCAAAAATCAAATCCTTGTCGAATCTTGTCAAATCTTATCTTCGTCAACATCACAGCACTATAAATACGGCCTCTCACAATCCATTTAGGGGGTTGATTCGTCTAGCATCCAGACTCTGTCAAAATCAGTCTTTCGTCTCTATCTATCATTCTCTCTATTTGTCATTGTCATTGTCAAGTCATTATGCTGCAGGAATGAGCATCCAACATTCCTCCATTGTCAACCTTTCAAAATCTTGCATTCTCATGCAGGTGGAGAAGAGTAATGGAGATAGATCGAGTTAGCGTGAAGATCGGTTTGCATTTGTGCTTCTTATTGTGACTTTCGTGTTGTTTCGTACTCTATTGTGCTTGATAGGATCTAATTAGATTATTGTTTTCATTACACTAAATCTGCTGATTTTTCCCCTAACTACATTTGGTGAACCTGATGTGAACATGCTCCAAGGATCTAATCATTAGTTAATGCAGGTTTTGTTTGTTACAAAAATTTGCATGTTTTAACCCTTGTTCTGTAGAATTTTGGGAGTGCATTGTTGCAAGATTTGAAGTGATTTTGGCAAATGGAACTGTAGGCACCTTTTGGTTTCGAATATGGATTTTGAATTGTAAATGTCTCACGACTTGCATGTTTATTCTAAAGTTTTGGTGATCAAGTTTTTGCATGTTCGTCCTAAGCCTCAGTATTATCCATTGGTTCCTTTTGCATACTTTTCTTACCATAGGGTTGATGCTATTACCCGCTGGGCCATAACCTTTGCTATTTTGTTGACCACCATTCTTGGTCACCACCATATATCTCCCATCAACACACCAAAAGTCTCCTACCGACGGTGTTCCAAATCTCCCTATCACTGCCATCTTTATGCTGGTTGCTACCCTGTCACTGCTTCTCCGCCATCCATTGTCCACCAAACCTACACTCTGTTCTATCTAAACCCTAAGCTACTTTTAAACTTCCATCTTCCTCACACTCTACCGTCATCCTTTGGTCTCTCGTTGCCACTCTACATACCACTATCCCCCACCCTTGTCAACCATACATGTTCATCGTCACCAGTGGTAACGACTTGCGCCACCTCCATTCGTCCACTCCCATTTCAACCCCTCACCTGCATGTTAACCCTAGCACATTTTCAAACTCCTGACCCGACCTTCACTCGGCCAAACCTTCCTCAACACCTTCACTAGTTCATCATCTTCGAAGGGATCTATCGACACTTTGTGTAGTTGGTTCTACAGTAGCACGCGACATTCGTTATCTTCCATCCATCCAACTCAGATCTGAATCAACATACAAGGCATTTTTCGGCTGCCAAAATCATTAATCACAACACTTTATTTGGCATATTCCTTGGTATCTTTTGTCGTTGTTCGGTTGTCACATCTATCCTCACAATCATCGGTGGTCACATTGGTAGTACATATTCCTCAGTCATCGACATTCAAATCCCAACATAGGTGTCCCATTTATTCACATCGACATCATCAAAGCTTTTGATCAAGGTTTTGTCACTACATCGACCTTTCCACTCTCTTCATTGGCGGTCTGAATGGTCTAAGAAACATCTATCGGCGACATCTTAGTTGTTTGTATCAATCACCATGCAAGGTCTGATCAGCGATTACTCAGATTAGTTTTTTATTTATTTTGATTTTAGTTTTTGACTTTACTTTTTAGTTTTCATTTAGATTTACTTTTTTTTTGGATTTAACTTTTTAGATATTCATTAGATTTAATTTAGATTTTAACTTAGATTTTGAATTAGATTTAGATTAGATTCTTAGAATTAATTTAGATTTAACCTTTTATATTTAATTTTATATTTTGATTATTATTAATTTAGTTTAGATTATTTCTAATTTAGATTTTTAGTTACAACTTTAGTTTAGATTTTATGTTTCCTTAGGTTTTAATGTAGTTTCTAATTTAAGGTTTTGCATTTAGCTTACTTTCTAATTTTCTAAGTTAGTTTACTTTCTAATTTTTAATTTAGATTTGGATTTTTAACTTTTTAATTTAGTTTAGACTTCTAATTTTTAATTTTAGTTAGATTTTTAACAAATTGCATGTTTTTGGATCTAATCACACTTTTTCTTGCACATATGTGTCTTTTTTTGTCTTGGTGACTTGTCGGTGAATCATGCGGAGTTGGAACAACATTGGATCTGTCACACACATCAAATTTGGAAAGCGAATAATCAGGTGCACACATTCCATTTTTAATCTCTTAATCTTGTTTATCACACATTTCAATTTGGGGGATAAAATCAATCTTGTTTGGTCACATATTTGAAATTGGGCTTAAAACAAATTTTTTCTTCAATCACACATCTTGATTTGGGGTTAAAAAGAACAAGTGCTTGAATTATTTTACACACATTTCATTTCTAAGGGAAATTAATCTTTGCGAGTGTGAATCAAGTGTGTGTGTCCAAAACACCTCACTTGGTTTTCTTTTGTCATACCCTTCGTAGGAGGCCTGCTTGGAGCACACACCCCTCCAAGGGATGACCTCAATAGAGTGTGAATCCAAAGACACGCTCATTTGGGAGTTGAAATTTTGTCACTCTAAGCTAAGCCCCAAAGAACTTTATACCTTTGGGAAGTGAAGGTGAAGGGTGGGTTACCCCTTTCTCCCGACTTATTGGCAAGATTTTGCTTTCAAATCATCCCTTAGTCAACCTTGTGCAAACTAGGGTGAGACCTAATTGGCCATACCCCACTTGACTAGTCATAGGGCTTGTTGTTGTGTATTCAAGTGCTTTCTTAATCATAACATTAATCTTCAAAGACAAATTTTTCATTGTGTTTGGTGTGTGTTCATGCATTTACATGTGAAATATTGTGTTTGATAGTGCCCAAGTCAAATTTCCAATAAACACTCGCCACATCATCCAAATCACCCAATCTTGTCATTCCACATCATATCCTAATCATCGTCATTTCTTTAATCCAATCAACATCATTTTACACCATGAAAACATTGGAAGACGTAGCACAAGAGCTTGTTCACATGCTTCATGTGGCTAAAACAAGTCAATCACCTTTACCCCAACAACTCACTCACAGATTCCATGACATGATCCAAAAACTTCAAACCAACCAATCACCTCAAATGCAACAACTCATAGCTCAAATCCAATACCTCATGGCCACTTGTCAAATCCAACAAGCACATCATCAAGTCCAATCACCACATCAACAAATTTCACATCAATCCTATGTGTCACCTATATCATCATATCAACCTCATTCCTCCACATATCATGTTACCCCTTTGTCAAACTATCACACGTCTTCTAATGTCAACCCTTATCCATACCAATCCACCTCTCAACAATCATTATCCTATACAACCCCTCAATCATCATTACAACAACAAATCACATCACAAGTCCAAACAACATTTCAACCTCAACACATTCAACCCCAATCCTATGTGTCACCTTCATCATCATGCCAACCTAACACATCTATCTATCATGACAATGCCACATCAACATGTCCACCCATATCACAACAAGAACATAGGATCCCAAGTCCACCTTGGCAACAAAATCAAGAGCCTTTAAGTCTTAATGCCACCTTTGACAAGGGGAACACCAATCCAGTTCATGCACCCTTACCACCATCTAATCAAATGCCTATCCATAAGCCACCATGTCTGAGTCCTAATTCATTGGCCTCTTTACCTTCTAACCAATCAAACTCTTCATTAACTCCATCATCATCTAATCCTCCATCAAATCAATGCCTTACATTTAGATATTTAAAAAATAAATTGATGGCATTACCTAAATCCACCCATCCACCTATAAAGGATGTGACCCAAGGGCTGCAAGCAAGGAATCAATTGTCTCCATGTCATTCAACACATATACTTGAACATACAAAAGAGTCCTCAAACATCATGCCAAGTCCTTCAAGTCAACCATGTCATCCACAACCCCTTGAGCTAATTCAAGAGTCTCCCTTCATAAGTCCAATTCACCCTCTTTCATGCTCCTATGTTGTTGACCATATAGAACATGTCGAGCCTATTCAAGAGTCATCCCATTCCACTTCCATTCAAGAAATCCAAGAGGTATGTCAAGAGCCTAATCCTAATAATGTGGAAACATCAAGCCCTAGTCCTAATCAAGATCAAATAATTTTCATCCAACATATCCATAATCTATATCTTTTTTATGATCAAGATGATATCCATCATGATGAAGAGCCTATCCATGAGAAAATTGATCCTATACCCATCCATGAGCATGATATCCCAAATGCACCTTCATCTAGTCCTATCCATGCTCCTACAACATCCACTTCCCTTGATGAGACAAGTGCCTCCCAAGCACACATAGAAGATCAAACAAATATCTTGGATCTAAGTGAACAAAATGTTAATCAAGATCCTAATGATCCTCCATCACCCACTATCGACCCCATTGAAAGTCCTCCATCATATCCTATTGGTCTTTCTACCCTCATTCATGAATGTTCCTCCTTTGAACAACAACAACCATTATCTTCTCCATCCAATAAGGAAATCATGTCTAGTGTTTCACCTACACCTAGTCCTATTGTCCATTGCACACTCCAAAATATGAACCACCAAGGTAAAGGTTTCGGCCTTCATGAACAAGATATTTTGGAGCCCATCCATGTCAAAGTCCCTCCATGCTCTTATGGCCTTGGACATACACCTCAAGGACACCAATCTCAAGATGTTGGTATTTCCTCCATGCATCCTAAGTCCACTTTCCATCATAAAGCCTATCATATGCCTAAAACATATGTTGCCATTCCACCACCGTCATCCTACAAATGTCAAAAGCATGTGACCATACACTTCCCTCCATCCACTCTATCACCATTGCTTCCAACTCCTAATATCCCTCCATCCACTTTACCACCATTACTCCCAACACCTAATATCCCTCCCATTCAATCCTCTAAACATCTTAATCATGACCAATCAATGCACACATTGTCTAAACATAAAGCTTCCACTCATTCCACCAAACCTAAGGGATTCCAAAATAAAATTTTGGATGCCTCTACACATAAAGTCAAAAATTCTAATGGTCCTAATGCCTTGGCATACAATTGCAAAAAGTCAAAGCCAAGTACATATAAAAGTCTATATAAGCTCATACCTCCAAAAGTAAAGGCCAAAACTAAAATGGTTTGGGTACCTAAGCAAAAAGAAATCAAGTCAAACGAGGCATCCACATCACAAAAATCCCAACCATCCCCTCCCATCCAAAATGCACATTCCATTCAAAAATCTCATATTCCATCCCACAAGCCAAACAAAAATCATACATATATCAAGTCTTATGTGGGCACCTAAGGCACTTCATCCACCACCTCTTAAGAAAACATCTCCATTGCTTCCTACACCCCATCCACATCCAAAGCTTCAATGTTTATCACAATGTGTGCAACCATTGGTCATGGTTCCTTTCCATTTCACACCAATTCCACATACCTCCATCTCCCCACCCTTCACTCATTATCCTACATATCTCCACCATCATCTTCCTATGGTCCATGCTTTTGGCTAAGCCTCCCCATTCATCTTTTCCATAAGTCCCATATAATACCTATCATCTTCCCTACATAATCTATATCATAATCCATTATTTTCCTCCATAATCCACATCATAATCCATCATCTACCTACTCCATCTCCCTTTCATGTCATCCCTTACCAACATCTATGAGCATAATGACATTTGACATGGTCCATGCAATGACAGCCATCCCTCGTGGGACTATCACCTTTCATGCAACTAGACACTTGAGTCCCTCCTATCCACAAGTCAAAAATTAAAAAAGTAAAAATAAAAAAAAGAATAAAAAAAAAAGTAAAGATAAATCCCTTCATCCAACGGTGAAAACTTGGTAAACAGGCGCCTTGGATAAGTACCATGATGAAAACCTGGCAAATAGGCATCATGTGTAGGTTGATCTTCTATGTCACTTACACTTGGGGGCACAATGTCTTATCTATCCAACCTATCCTTCATGTCATATCATTTCCATCCTACCTACCATCTTATCCATCATACATATCTATCGTATTGAGTCCACTTATCCACCCTAGTCCTTTTGATCTAAATGAAGATATAGGGGAAAAATGTTGAAACATGTTTTGGGTATCTCTTGACATACCTCTTCCTATCTAAACCAATCATGTCATTATCCTATTGTCGTACATTTTGTCTAGAAAAATCCTAAGTCTTGTACCTAAAATAGGGCATGTTATTTCTATGCGACATAGTCTTTGGAGATCACATCCTTGCTCTCTTATGATGCATACATCCATACTATCCATCCATCTATCATGAGCATTTTATCCCTTATCCCATCACCCACCCTTGCACCTAGACTTGGTTTTCCCCTTGTCATTGGTCTCTAGCACAAAGGCTACTCAAATTTTCATCCTTTGACACCTCAAAACATTTCAAAATTCCCAAAAAAGTCAAAACATTTCAAAAGTCCAAAAAAAAGTCAAAACATTTCAAAAGTCAAAAAAAAAAGGTCAAAACATTTCAAAAAGTCAAAAAATCAAAACATTGCAAAAATCCAAAAAAATCAAATAACCAACAAAAATCCAAGCAATAATTCAAATGCAAGTCAGTCCTTAATCCATACCAATCAAGTCGATCAATCTTGTCAAATTATCCAATCACACCCTTTGGTCTTGATCTCGATCTTGTCGTAAACCCAATTAGTCAATTATCAATCATCCTTGTGTTGATCTAGGGATATGTCACTCCCCGCAATGACAACACTTTCATCATCAACCAATCCATCAATCAACGGTTTATAGCTTGACAGGGGCAATACCTTGTTTTTTTTTGTATTGTTTGTGCATGCTTGCTTGTGTGTGTTATCATTTTATCTTGCATTTGTATCAAATCCATATCATTCCAGCTAATATTCATATCTTGTGCATGTTGGAGTAGCTTTTTGCGCTATCCTTTGTATTTAAGGTCATATCATACCTTTTGTGCATTAGGACTTTAGTGCTCTAAGTCTACTTTCTCATGCATCTAGACAAGGTTGTATTACGCTGGGGCATGAGACAAATCGTCACCTTAGTCCTTATACCTTGGTGCATAACGTCTAGTGCTAAATCAAACATCACAGTTGCTCACTTTCATTGCAGCATAATGCATCTTTCACTTTCTCTATCCATTCCTTCATCTTTGGTTCTTGACCCATCCCTTTCATTTCGAGAGCCTACCTGTGTTTGTCCAACCCGCCTATCCTCTCAAGGGGGCATCATCATATTCTGATATCATTATCCATTTTCCTCTATCCATACCTTAGTTTCTTTAAAATGATGTTACTCGACACAAATCTCATCATCTCGAACATCATCTCAAAGAGGGGAAAATTTGTAGACACCCAAAATTGTCCTCTTACAACACCTATCTCGGCATTACATCATTTAGGCATCTTGTAGCATGATCTGCCCTAGGTACCCATGTCATCATCTATTTAATTAAATAAATTTTATTTATTTAATTAAATTCATATTCATAATCCATCCATTTCGCTAATGTTAATTAAATAATTTATATTATTTAATTAATTAAATCATTTATATTCATTCTTCTAATGTTAATTTAATAATTTATATTATTTAATTAATGAAATCATAAATTCAATGTTAATTAAATAAATCCAAAATTTATTTAATTAATGAAATCCTAAAAAGATCTTCTCACTTTCTTTCCAAAACTGAACTCGTGTGCATCTAATTAATTTATTTAATTAGATAATTCATCAATTATCCTTCTTGTCTTTTTCAAGATTTATTTCCTTTAAAACAGGAAATGAAATCTTTCTATTTTTTTTGAAATCTTATCTCATCTCGTTGTATTTCCTCTTTTGTCAAAAATCAAATCCTTGTTGAATCTTGTCAAATCTTATCTTCATCAACATCACAGCTCTATAAATACGGCCTCTCACAATCCATTTAGGGGGTTGATTCGTCTAGCATCCAGACTCTGTCAAAATCAGTCTTCTGTCTCTATCTATCATTCTCTCTATTTATCATTGTCATTGTCAAGTCGTTATGCTACAGGAATGAGCATCCAACATTCCTCCATTTTCAACCCTTCAAAATCTCGCATTCTCATGCAGGTGGAGAAGAGCAATGGAGATAAATCGAGTTAGCGCGAAGATCGGTTTGCATTTGTGCTTCTTATTGTGACTTTCGTGTTGTTTCGTACTCTACTGTGCTTGATAGGATCTAATTAGATTATTGTTTTCATTACACTAAATCTGCTGATTTTTCCCCTATCTACACATTCCTGGCATCCTGATCAATCAGCCATTATCATCTTTTGACAAGAGATATGTTGCTTGTGTGACATTTTTTGCAGTGAATCTTTCAGTTTGATCTATCATTTATACATGGTTGCATTACCTCTTTTGTGGGGCATCGTGTTCCTTCAACCTGTCATATCATATCATTCCATCTTAAAATATCCAAAAAAAAAGCAAAAAAAAGAGAAAAATACAAAAAAAGTGAAAAATCAAAAAAATCTAAAAATCTAAAAAGAGTGCAATAAAAAAAATAGTGAAAACCTGGCAACAGGTGCTATTTGTGATAGGTCAGGTTTTCCACCTATTTGAGCATGTAGACCACTCGCTTTCACCATCCATCCGCCTATCATCAGAAAGCTTCATTTACATATCCTGGCATCGTGGTTGTGTCTCACCCTAGACTGGGGGCAAAATCCTGAACTCACTAGGGGCAATAAACTTTGAGCTTGAACCAATAGACAAACAGTAGTATTACAACACAACCCAAACAATGATCATAGTGCAACTCAACATTGAAAATCAATCACACAAACATGAACACATCAACCATCCATATCAAACAACCAAATCAATCAAACAAAAAACACACGTCAAATGGATGATTGTTATTTTGAATCAGGGGTTTATCACGTCTAACATAAATGTTCAATTGTTGTACATTATTTATTTTTATCATATCTTTGGAGCACCTCGATGATGTATCACACTAGAGGAGCTAGGAAGGAGTATGATTTTTCTTTGTCTGTTGTCTGTGAGCTAATCATTATTACTATGCAAATTGTTATGGGACGTGCTCTACAAAGTATCACTAATAACATTCCAAATTTTCATAGGAAAAAGGTTAACTCTTCTCTGTTTACGCAAGCAATACTCATGTCATCCTGGTTTAATTATACCTAGATGCTTGTGTTAACTTGTAATATCAAAAATCATGGAAGTAGTACTCAAGTCATCATGGTCTAAATATACCATCGATGTTTGTACTTAATTTCAACATTTTAAAGGCTCAATGATGATAAAAAGCATCACAAATCAGTTTTTACAATGACAACATTTGCATATTAGATCTGCATGGTTAAAGTAGATTGCATCCATGTCATTTTTGCATTTGTATTTATGGGGTTTTCCAACACTGTAACAATTTCACAATGATGCCATCTCTCGCATTAATGGATTGAGTACACTTGACATTAAACAAAAACACATCATTTTCATATAGTTTCACATCAATTGCATCATCATTTGCATACATTAGAAAACATTATCACATCATTCATCCATCTATGCATTACATCATAATATTTACATCAAAAAAAACTAAAATAAGTGCATCACATCTCATTTACATAATCAAAATCATTTCATATAGTTGCATTAAGAAAGTGGTCCACTAAGCTTAAATGAGTGAGTATCTTCAAATTTCCAAGAGAGTTGGGAAAATATGTCAAGTTTTGTGAAGCTTCACTTAATAAATAATCAAATGATGGAAACCTTCCCACATCTCTTGGAAGTTGGATAGATTCACTCATTTAAGCTTAAGACCCTAGAGGTTTTAAAGTCTTGCAAACTCAGTTAAGCATAATCATTGGCATCACATAATCAAAATTCATCTTACACAACATCATCCATATGTCGTCATCACATATCATCACACATCATTTATATAATTGAAATCCATCTCACATAGCATAGGCATAAATCCATAAATCATATAGAATAATTAAGCATAATCATCATTGCATACATAACATAATCATCATTGCATACAAAACATAACCATCATTGCATTCATTAAGCATCATCATCACATAAACATCATCATATAAATAGAACTAGGTACCATCACATTATCCTACATTCATCCATTCATTACATCATCTATTTGCATGAGAAAAAGTACAAAAACATCAAATACATCACATTTCATTAGCATAATAAAATCCATCACATGCATCATATAGGCATCATTCATAAAACATCATAGAAAACACATCAGTTGCATCATCATTTGCATCCATAACATATCATATCATCAGAAATTAAATGCATCCATCATAATCATCATGATCATCATTATAGCATAGAAATTAAATGCATCCATCATAATCATCATGATCATCATTATAACATAGAAATTAAATGCATCCATCATAATCACCATGATCATCATTATAACATATAAATTAAATGCATCCATCATAATCATCATTATAACATAGAAATTAAATGCATCCATCATAATCATCATGATCATCGTCATATAACATCATATAGGCACGTAGATAATAATCATCGTTGCATATCATATAACCTCAAAATCATAATGTCAAAGTTTACAAGGATATCCAAAGGTCTAAAGAGATGCATCAATATCAAAAATGGCAGTGTATCATAAAGTTTGAAAACAAGAGGTACATCATCAATGTCTCAACTGAATAAAGGGGTTTATACATGTCCAAGGTACATTAGAGAATCATAAACTAGAGCTATGTCGTGCTCCCCCTAGACGATGCTAGCATCACAGGATCAGTACCTCCCCTTGCACCAAATAGACCCACACCAAGATCTCTCTGATCTCCAAGCAATGGTTGTGTAACACCCACACTAACAGTCTGAGACTGAGACCTCCCTGACTGAGACTGAAAAAAGCTCCCTCGCCACTCTGGAGGAACCACATCATGATACCAACCTCTGTATAACTTGGCCTCCTACATGGTACGATGGACCTCTCTAAAATAATATGAGGTATCGGCAGCCACCGAAGCCTATTGTAGCCTCTCGATGATGCCCTCGGCCTACTCCACCCGTCATCTTAGGGCATCCTCTCAACAGTCAATATGGTAATCTATTCCTACATTTTTCCTTGTTTTTGTCCCTGGTCATGTACCTGTGCAAGTTGGGCTTGCACCTATTGTACATGCTACCTAGCAGTATCTCTCTCTATCATTAGCATTTGTATCTGCCTCTATTCCTGTGTGAGTAGAGCCTACACCTGCTCTAGCTCACCCTGTAAAGTCTCGACCTGTACCTGAAGTGCAACAATATTTTTCTATTGTTGTGGTGAGGGTAATCAAACCTCCACATTTCATCTCTTGCAAGGCCCTCTCATCTCTCCAACGTCCATCCCTGGTCCTTCACCACCCCCATCACTCTCCTCATCATCACCGTCATTGCTGCTATCCCCCTCCTCACTACTCTCCTCCTCCTAATCCCCCTACTCCTCCTCCTCCTCCACTCTTTGTCGCCTCTACACATGCTCTCCTACCTCCTCATCCGCTAACAATGGTGTTGGCTCATCCAGAATCATAATATGTGGGAATGGGTGCATAAACATATACAAGGCATACTCCTCAGATATCGGTGCATCGGTGATCTCTGGATTCACCTCCCAAATGATAGCATGTAACCCCTGAAATTGTTGCACTATTGCATCATAATACAACACTAGGCCCCACTTTGTAGCATTTTACCATCATCGTGAATAATGGGCCACTCCCTTGGGCATCCCCTGAACCCGGCCATACTATCTTAGTACTCTCAGTAGCATGAATCTCTTGATGATAAAACGGGTCCACCCAAATCAGATAAATCGACTGACACAAATATGGCATCTCAGTGTCATCCTCAAGCCACTGCTTGCAATCAACATATGGCCACCATACCACCGACTCTAGATCATCCAACACTCTCCTCTAGTGCTCAATTTTTCCCATCCTCACTGAGCAACTCAACCTGCATAGATGTGAACATAGGGCCTCATGGCTGGTTGTTGTCTGTCTCCCATTGGCCGACTGACTGCTATATGCTCCTAGGACTAGACTTGGAGCAATGTGACCCCCACCGATAAACTCGCCCCTCGCAGATAGACCTATTACCCAATTTTCACCTACGGGCTCAATCAGGCAGGGCAACCTATGTTTCAGGTGTTATGAAGTCCAAATGGAGACATTGTTGTGCATGATTGAATCATACCCCTTATGCATTTCTCAAGGAGCTCATTTGAAAGGTCTGCCTTAGTTAAGTTTGGCATAAATTTCCTCTAAGGAGAAAGTCGGCAAGACCTTTCAGTTGTCTTGCCAACCAGCAGGGGTTCTATTCATTTTGAAATGTCCTGGTCGGCCAGATATTTTCATCGCTAATAGGTCTTGCTGAGGGAATAGGGTCCTGCTGAAATGGAGGGTCTCAACGAAAGTTGGGGCTCTTGTTGTGATGTCTTAGTCACTAGCAAGGGTCATGCCCACAGTGGTTCACCGGGGAGCTCCCGGCATAAAGTTTTTCCTTCGGTGAAGGGTCTACCCGAGGAGGTGGGGTCTCCCCGACATAGATGACATCGATGTAGCGTTTGGCCATCGGAGTGATATCCTGTCGATTGCTTGAGGTCTCGGCAACGGTATGGGCACTTCGCTGTAAGGTCTCACCATCGGGGTGAGGTCTCGCCGAAGTGATGCGGTCTCGGCGAAGGAAACAAGCTCGACAAGAGGTCTTGCCGAAACATGGGAGTCTCATCGAAAGATGATCGGAGCTCGGGGAAAACAGAATGCCTTTGGTGTGAGGTCTTCCCAACCTGATAGGGTCTCACCGAATGGAAATTTGGAATCGGTAAGACTCCTGGCCACAGAGTTGACTTCGGCATGAGGTTTGGCTGACAAAAGGAGGTCTCGACGACAAGATGAGGGTTCGGCGAAAGGTCTCGCCGACCAGGCAGTGTCTTCCCGACTGGATGGGCTCTTGCCAAAACAAGAAGGCTCGCCACGAGGTCTTCCCCACAGCGAAATGTCTTTCCAACATGTGGTCTTGGCGAATGGTGATGTCTTCAGGGAGATGTCTCCCTGACCGAGGGTGGTCTCACCAAAACAAAAGGGGCTCGATGTAATGTTTGGCGCTTGGTGTAAGGTCTTACCAACCACTGATGGTCTTGATGAAATAGAAAGGGACATTAGTAAGACTCTTTCCGTTCGCCATAGGGTCTCATCGATAGGATGTCTTGCTAAAGTGAAACGGCATCGGCGAAGGAAAGAAGTTCAACAAAAGGTTTCGCCGAAAGCTGAGGGTCTTTCCGAGATAAAATGGGCTCACCGAGAGATATTGCCTTCAGCATGAGCTCTTGTCGACAATGGAAGGTCTTGCCAATAGCGATCAACTTGCCATGGAAAAGGATATTGATAGGACTCTTAGCATTCGCTATGATCTCCTACCGACTAATGATCTCTTGCTGACCCGATGTCTCTGACGATGGTCTAGGAAATGACGTGGGCGAGATCGGTATGACTTTTGCATTCGATATAGGGTCTCGTCGACTGTCGTGTGTCTTGTCAAATGCTGTTGCGAGGTCTAATCGCATCGGGGAGACACGATTAGTGTCTCACCGACATGCGATTCTGATGAGGCGACCTTTGACCGTCTGGGAATCTACATGGCACAAGTTCAACCAATCAGAGGGAGCTAAGGACGAACCATGAGCCATTTGACTATTTGACTACCCCCTATGGACGAGATCAATAGAGCATAATGATCTACTTAGAGATCGAAGGTGATCAGTTAGCTCATTGAACATGGTGTTTGAATCTAACAAGGCAGGTCAAATGTTGCTTCTCGAAGACGGTCGACTTGAAGAAAGATCTGGAGTGAGAATCAAGCCAAAGGAAGAAGAAGCCGTGAGTCACAGTGACAAATAGGATCACTACTGGCAAAGGGGCATCGGTATTAATGTTAATGCTTTAGAGCATTCAAATCGGCCCTTCAAGGAGGCTCGAACATGGACAGTGGGGATATACATTCAATGCAGAATTAACTTCATTAAAAGATCTAAGGGAAAATCTTTTTCTAAAGGATGATATTTTTTGTAAGCCCAGAGGGGCCGACACACTTTTTGGTATACATGGCCTTTTTTCCTTCTTGTAAAGGAGTTCTTATGCTTTTCAAAAAGTCTGTGACTTTTACAGTCCTTTCTCAGATTAGCACAATTTTGTAACTCATTCAGAGCATAATATGCAGAGTTTACCTTGATCACTATGGATGATTCAAATTACCATCTTGTTCTTGCAAAGTGTCATGCATTTCAAGTTAATGATCAAGTTATTTTTGTGAATTTCTTTCATTCATTTATAACTTTATCTTGTGTTTCATGCCTTCCTTTGCAAAAGTATCATTATACAAATCACAAGTTGTGTTTATATAATCGCACACAGATTCTATTATGTGAAAATCTTTTCCTTTTTGAAAAAGTGTGTGAATCGAACCTGTTTGTGAAATATTAATGCTAAGCTTACAAAATTTGATGTGTAATCTTACAGTCATTGTCAATTTTCAAGTGTAACCTAAGTATCCCATTGCTCTTCTCAATTCGGTGTATCACCATAGCGTTAGTTTTATTTTTATGCACTCCTTCTCCCTTTCCCTTTAAAGAATTAGTAGTTTAGGTGACACCAAAGGAAGTCGGCCTTCTCCGGAGGTTGACCTTTGTTTATAAGTGACCCACAACTTTAGAGGTCTTCCCATGTTACACTAAGGTGTTGAACATCAAGTTCAACAAGTGTGCAATTTTAGGTGATAACAGTTTTGGCACGTCCGGTGGGACCGTGAACTACTTCTCAGTTCATGTTTATGCATTTTATTGCTGTTGTTTGGTGTGTGCAGCAGTAGTTTCAGCCTTTTGGGGGCATTTTCTTTACATACCTAGTGACTCCGGGAGAATAACAACTGGTTTCAAGCAAACTAAGTGCTGGTATGTTCTTATTTCCATAAAATCAAACCTAGTTTTCTTGTTTTGCAAGAAATTTTAATGCATTTCCAGCTTCTATGAATGCTCCAAAATGTCTACATTTTATGAAGACATGTTCTATCATCCAGCTTGTCATGAAACTGCTAATCATCCCTCATTTCATGAAAATTTTGCTCCTATACCCAATTATCAGCCATATCAAAATGAGTATGCAGCTGTTTTTAGTCCAAGTATCTTTGCTACAGGAGATTATCAATATTCCCCACAAGTTTTCCACCCTCCCACCCCTGCTCAGTTTGTGCATCACCCTATATATGTCCAACAAAATTCTTAGCAAAACCATCATAATGCCAACCAACATGTTTGTTCACATGCCCAATCTCAAGGAGTTAACAACATGTGCATCGATGACATAATCACTGATTTTCAAAGACAAATGTTGGAGATTGAAGGACAACAGGAAATTGATTGGCAACAAGAACAAAAAGCTTACCAAGATCAGACAAGTGAGCTGGAATGGGAGGCCAAAAAGAGGCAATTTGAAGAGAGCCTTGTCCAGCAACTGGCTGCAAAGGATGCAGAAATGAGGCTAAAATTCTCCAAACAAGAGGTTCCCAAGTACAAGTTTTCTAGCTTTAGGCAAAGTCAACCTCTCGAATCCCCTAGTAAGTCTTCTCAGTTTGAAATTCCAAGCTTTAAGGGATTCAATTCAATGCAAGAGAATGTAGCACCTGAACAAGATCAGTTTATCATCCCTCAAGAGCAGCCCATTGATCCAGATGATTTACTCCTCATAGAGAGGATCAGCAAAGTAAATCCAATGCAGTTAGTTGTAGCATGTTACCAACTACAACAAGAAAATCTCAAACAGGAGGAGGGGCATAAAGTAGGACAGCAGATAGTTGAAGAAGGAAAGGATGCTCAAGTTCAAATTTTTTTTTGTTTATTTGATGAACTTCCACAATTTATAAGTGAAGACAAGCAGTGCTTGACTGAACTTACCTCAATGCCCAGTTTTGAGCTGCAAAGTGATGAGCTCACAATAGATTGGCTTCCTGAACTTCCTAGTCTTGTGGCTGATTATAGAGACACCCTGCTTGAACTAACACCAGTGTTAAAGCTTGGACAACCAGAAGATGAAATTCACTTTGATAGGTTGTTCATTCATCAAGAGGAAGATGGGGGCAGCCTGATCTTAAGAGGTGAAAGGGTTGGTACCTGTGAAAACATCCATGAAGAGGGGCATGATCAACAAAAGCATGTTTTGAAAGGTACGGGTACTCCTTTAAGTGTTCAAGGGGAAAATTATGAGATTGATGTAGGACATGTCATGCATGAGGAAGCTGATCAGGAACTTGAAGAGGATATGTTTTCAAGCATAGTGGAGGAGTTTTTCTCAAAGCTTGATGCCAAGCCATCATTAACTAAATCCAGAGAGTGTGAGCAACATAACCAAATGGAAGGAGCTACCATAGTTTCATTTGAATCACAAAAGGTAGCTCATTCCAATCATCATGGGGTTATGACTGTGGAAGCAGCTGATCAAAGTAGACCCAGCAGGATTGGCTTGGAGGCTATTCTTTCACAAAGATGCCCGATCAGGCATCTAGCCAAAATGGAGAGCAGCAAAGATATTGATACCTTGCTTGCACCCAAGCATGAGGGTACTGCTGAGGAGGAGCACACTCAAATTACCTTTCCACCTCATAACGAGAATGTTTACATTCCATATGAAAGGGGTAGTCAGCTTGAATATGTTCTATAAGAGATCTTGCAGCTATCTGTTGAATTGTCATGCATGCTTCATTTCTTTTTAGTTGTTCTCCAGCGTAGCAAACATTGTAATTTTTTTAGAAAAGGAAGTTATTTTACCCAACCTGTCAATGGGTTCGTTTGACCAGCTTCTTTGTTGGTTAGAATAGGGTAGGGTAGTTTCATTTTAAATGCATCTTTGTTTTCCTTAAGTGCTTTTAAGCGCAGTTAGATAGTTTGCTTCTTTTGTGTTGGGTTTTCATAAATTTCAAGGGTGTCTCTTGCTGCTCTATTGAGTTATAACAATTTGCAATGTTGTTTTCAAGTGGTGTTGGTTCTCTAATGACTCCATGCCCAATGGACAAGTTTAGGCTACTAGTTTTTATGTTTAGTAGGCAAGCATCCAACAAAGGTCGCCAGAAATGTTACCCAATTTTCACCTATGGGCCCAATCAGGCAGGGTAACCTATGTTTCAGGTGTTATGAAGTCCAAATGGAGACATTGTTGTGCATGATTGAATCATACCCCTGATGCATTTCTCAAGGAGCTCAGTTGAAAGGTCTGCCTTAGTCAAGTTTGGCATAAAGTTCCTCTAAGGAGAAAGTCGGCAAGACCTTTCAGCTGTCTTGTCGACCAGCAGGGGTTCTATTCATTTTGAAATGTCTCGGTCGGCCAGACATTTTCATCGCTAATAGGTCTTGCTAAGGGAATAGGGTCCTGCCAAAATGGAGGGTCTCAGCGAAAGTTGGGGCTCTCGTTGTGATGTCTCAGCAACTAGCAAGGGTCATGCCGACAGTGGTTCACTGGGGAGCTCCTGGCATAAATTTTTTCCTTCGGCGAAGGGTCTGCCCGAGGAGGTGGGGTCTCCACGACATAGATGACATCAATGTAGCGTCTGGCCGTCAGAGTGATGTCCTGCCGATTGCTTGAGGTCTCGGCGACGGTATGGGGACTTCGCTATAAGGTCTCACCGTCGAGGTGAGGTCTCGCCGAAGTGATGCAGTCTCGGCAAAGGAAACAAGCTTGGCAAGAGGTCTTGTTGAAACATGGGAGTCTCATTGAAAGATGATCGAAGCTCGAGGAAAGTGGAATTCCTTCGGCGTGAGGTCTTGCCGACCCGATAGGGTCTCACCGAATGGACATTTGGAATCGGTAAGACTCCTGGCCGTGGAGTTGACTTCAGCATGAGGTCTTGTTGGAAAATATGCCTCAATCTCACAGGCTAAAACCTCTGAGAAAGCATAATCGCTGTGACATTCCTGTTGTCTGGCCGACTGGCAGTTTACCTTGTGTTTTGCTCATGTCGCCAAGCCAATGCTTTTGTCTTGCCAAAGGAGCCTATCACTGTGACTTATGGCCTTCGTTGTAACTTCTACCGAGTGGAATGTCTTGGTGACAGAAGGGTTTGTTATCAGGCTTTGGGGAGACTCATGGTGACTTGGAGTCTTCAGGATAACAAAAGGATTTGGCAGGAAGTCATGGCGACCAGGAGAAGTCTCACTAATAAGCAGGTTCAGAGTGACTTGAACTCTCAGGAAGAAGTCTCGACAATGATAGGAAGTCTTGCCGATATCGACATGACCTTTGGTCTGTCTAGTCGATGTGGAAATCGGCATGACTTGTTCCTATCGGCATGTAGTCTTGGCGAATGGAGTCATCGGTATGAGTTGAAGGCTTTGCTATGAAGTCTTGGCGATGGGCGTTTGTCTCACTGACAGTGTGGGATGTGTTTGGCATGACTCCTGGTGAAAGGTGAGCTTGGGGTAACTTGAAGACTTCGGTGTGAAGTCTTGGCGAAAGGGAAATGTCTCGCCGACAGCCGAGTCATCGGGGTAACGAAAGGGGTCCGCTATGACCTCTTGGTGACAGCGGTATGTCTGGCCGACAAAGCAACATGTGATCAGGTGTTTTCAGTGAGACTCCTAGTGAATGGAGTCATCGAAGAAACACAAGGACTTCGATATGAAGTCTCAACGAAAGTCAAATGTCTGGCCGACAGAAGATTTCAGCGTAACTTAATGAAGCTCACTGTAATCTCTTGGCGAAGGTCAAATGTCTTGCCAACTCGGTAAGACATGAGTGCATCGGTGAAAGCTCTTGGTGAAGACAAAAAGTCTTGCCGACTCGGTAAGACTTGGTGTGCTCGGTGTAAGGTCTCAGCGAAAGATGAATGTCTTGCCAACTGTCAAGCACAGTGGTGTAACTTGAACGCATCGGTGAGATGTCTTGGTGAAGTGTGTTTTTCTTGTCGATGGGAATTCTGATGTCGGATGACTTCTCAGCGAAAGCAATGACTCTTGGTGACTACTCGGTGTTCGGTATAACATGAAGGCTCGAAGAGATGTCTCAGCGAAAGATGGTTGTCTTGCTGACTATTGCTCACATCGCTATTGTAGACACCGAAATCTAGTTTAGGCCTGCGACTCCATATTCTTCATAATTCCTATTCTTCATGGTCATGATTAAATAATGTCAATTATTTAATTAATTCATCTTCTGTTAATTCTTCTATTAATTAAATAATCTTAATTATTTAATTAATTCACACTT